>JAGXCT010033716.1:0-24947 GCA_022495035.1 Philopotamus ludificatus | reverse complement strand
CCTTGGATCCCTGAAGGACTGTACAGCGAGGGCCACGATGCATTGCATCGTTTGATCTGGTGAGGTGGCTAGGCGCCGAATCCATGGATATGGTCTGCATATGGTTCGAAATATGACCGTTAAGGTGGTAGCCACCCGAAAAACATGCTGGCGTTAATTTTTTAAAAAAAATCGTTTTGCAAGCTGAACTTTGAGGCCCCCTGAATTTATGAGGCCCCAGGCGCGCGCCTAAAGAGAAATCCGCCAATGGGGGTCGATCCAAATTCTCCTTATTAAATTAATAAAAATTATATAAACAAACAAATTATAACCGTAACTCAAAAAAGTAGAATAAAGTAATCTTTGTACTACATTTATATTTTTAAAAAATATTGTAGCTAGTCTTGTGATTTTGTGGAATTACAATTGTACTAAATCAGTGCGGATGTTGGGTTTCCGTCATTGCATAGAATACCGCTGTAAATCAGGTGATACATTTTTTTGCAGTCATCTGAATTTATGATCTCAGTAAACTGATAAATAATAATTCAACAATAAAACCATGTTAAATTATAAATATTAGGGGAACCCGAAAGAAATCGCGTATTTTATACAACAGTTTGTGTCCAGATACGGTAAAGAAAGGATTTCTGTGTGATTTATTGCTTAGGACTATTGTTTAGCATTATTTATGAGGATTAAGGGACGAAGGACACGTCAGAAATTGTATGCAATTTTTTGTCGACCAGAGCTTGACAGTAAAGCTATAAAATAAATTTATGGTGATGTGCTGACAGCATGTAGATGTGAATTTAGGGATTAAGGGTTCAAATCAGGCAATAGAAGATGCACAAACTGAATCTGGACGACCTTCTAAATTTGATGATATTGTCGGGTAAGATCCTCAAATAAACATCGAGGAATTATCGCAGAGACTCTAATCTCCAAGGTCCTCCTCTGTACAGTCACATTTTTAACGCATCGGTAAAACAAATAGACAATATCCGAAGATAATAAAAAAAGAGCGGAAAACACACGCAATTATTTGTTTTCAAGACAAAGAGTTCGATCTTTTTTACAACAAATTGTAACTAGAGATGAGAAATGAATCGTTTACGATAACATAAGTCGAAAAGGGCAATGGCTTTCTCCGAATCACACTCCCGTTCCCACCCCAAAGCCTGGTTTAGCACGAAAAGTCATTTTGGTCATTTGGTGGGATGAACGAGGAATGATTCATGATCAATTGGAAAGATTAGAGCATCCATTTTTTTTAACAGAAAGAGAATAATTCTTCTCTACGATAATAGATGCCCTCGTAAAGAAAGACCTATGAAAAAATTAGGACTGGGAGATTCTGCCACATCTTCATATTCCTTAGACCAGATAAATAGAAGTAAATGACAATTAGTTCCAATGAATTAAATGACATTCAGTTGTTGCACAAGGTTTGAAGGAACATGAGAGGGAACTTACTAAAATATCCAGTAAGAGTTATAATACTGAAATGAAGGTCATGGTGCCTAATTAATTCAAGCTCAAAATCCATTACTGTTAAAAAAAAAATGTTTTCAAATAAAGTGTTACTGAAGAATTAGCATAACAAATCATATCACAAGTATTGGATTCACTTGATTTAAAAGTTCGCGACTCTATCTCTGCACAAAAATAAATTCCCTTTTCTTCGCCAATCATCTCTGTTTAATTATTTCTTGTGGGAAAAACTGTCTCTTAGCGAAATGAATGTTGGGTCATCAAAAACAGATCAGACGAATAGAGAAGTTTCACTATATTATGATCTCTGACATGCCTTTGACTAGCAAAATATGGTTGAAGAATCACACTTCTTTCAATCCACTTATTGCTTAGTTAATTGAACAAACTAGAAGAAGCTGATGTACTAGCGAGACATCCCATCAGCTAAAGGGTTAATATAAATTTGTTTTTTTTTCAATTCTTCTACACGTAATCAGTGATAATCAATCGCGAAATCCGCAGGTGTCTATTGTTTGTGTGCGGACACGTAATGGCATCCGACAATGCAGCTGCCAATCTGACAGCTCGCATGATCTAAAGTAGCAACACATGCCGTCTGCAGAATTATGATGTCAAGCGTTAGAAGATAATTAATTCGGTAATCCGAGTGAATGCTGTTACAAAGAAAATTCTTGGCGATTGTTCCGTTGCCGAAGAAGGTGCAACCGAATGCGAAGATGACAGGCGTTTGGTCCAACAGTAAACAACTCAATATCCGATGCAGCTGTCGGGGAACATCAAGGGGGAGATGCGGCTTCTTCAATCGCAATCTATGCATCGCAAATCATATATATATATCGAGAATAAATAATAAAAAAAAATACTGATTGATCAATTCAACTTCAAGAATCAGATTTTTTAATTGTAGAAAAACGTAGAAAGAATTTTAGATCAAAAACAACACGGCATAGCATCCGTATTCGGGGGGAAATCTATAAAAGGACGATGTTTTGCTAACATTGAAGAGATAAACAGTGTCGGATGTTGACTGTTTTGGAGTCTGATGCTAATTAGATTTATGAGGCCCCTAGTGAGATATGATTTTAGTTCGTGACACTCGTTTTTTAATCCGTCTTCTATGATAATCTGATACGTATTTAATGCATCTTCTATATTTGAAATTGCTTTGAAAAGTAGGTACCTAGAGTTTATAAAATAATGGCTTGGGGCCCCAGATCATCAGGGGCCTGATGCATCCAGCATCATAAGCATTGCTATAAATCCGCCAATGGAAATAACGACATAATCGCCGAAGACCATATTGTACGAGAACGAATATTTCGAATCACGCTTTTTTTTTGTTATATTATATTTTTTAATAAAAAAAAGAGCGTGATTCGAAAAAAGTTATAGAAACCTTGGATTCGAATGATGGATAGTGAAATAAAATTCGAGAAGAATTTTAACGATACAAATTCCAGAAGTTGATAAATTATCGTTTGCCTTAATCTATTTGCGTTCGGTATACCGTTCAATATATCATTGCTCATATATTTTGATAATAATATATGAGCAATGATATATAATGAATAGTAATATATAATGAATAATAATAATTAATTAATAATCGAGAATCGATGAAACACGGTTTTATCTAAAATTATCAGGGGTATTGCACACAATTGCATTTTTCTATAGATTTAATTTAAAAAAATAATAATATGTGAATATTAATTGCGAAACCAGATTGACTAATTACGGCCGTGGGATTATGTTAATTGCTGATAATAAAATTAAACAGCAATTATGGAGAGTCGTAAAAAAAAATATTGTCACATAACTCCGAGATTTATACATCCAGATATTTGTTTTGATAGTAAATTTTGACGCATTAATATGCAAAATTATGATCGGACGCCGCATACGAATCGATATTATTATTTTTTATTATAACTTCTCGAGAATATTATCGAGTTTTATTTTTTTTGTCTAATTATCGTGTCGGAATTATGCACAGAATGTGTTGCATTCGGACGATTGTTCAGACGTCGTCGTCCACGGAAACGCCACCGGTCCAATTAATGGCCGTGACCAACGTCAATTAACCAAGGTGATTGGGCAACAACCGCAGCATCCGAGCGTACGGTACCGCACCGTATGATTCACGAGAATTTGCATGACAAAAAAAATGCGAAGATTAGAACAACATCCGTTCACTGTTTGCGGCAGGTAGCGAAGAAATGGCCAAAAAAAATATGGCCTGCGCTGATTTGGACGCGGACTACGTTCACCAACCGACAACAACTAGCTGTCACTTACCGTGTGCGAGAGTAATCCCAGTGGGGCCGACACACGTACCACATGTACCACACAGATCACTGATCACTCGCGGGCGTGCACCGGTGTCGCGGGTGTCGCGGGGTCGCGGATGTCGCCGGCTCGGAGGCGACGGGCCGAGCCGAGAGCTGCGAACGAACGGACCTCGCTCGACGACGGCCGCCGGCGGACTGGAGAACCGCGCGGGCCGACGCGTTCGCGAACGCAACGAGGTGCGCGGACGATTCGCTTCGTTGAAAATTTAACAAATTTTCGACCGGAGAAAAAACGAAAGGAACACGCCGTGAATCGACGCATACAGTGAAACCCCGTCTTTACGTATTTGAAGGGACCAATAAAAAAACGCAATTACACATAGATTCAGGATTAGATAAAAAATTGAAAATTATCGATAAGAAAATTTAGTCATGTTTACATTGCTAGTAAAGAAGCCTTGGATTGATTATGTTTAATTTATTTTCTATTTGAGCTAGACTTGTGAAATTTAGAATAAATATAGGTGAATATATAATCTTCAATATCAAAAAATAAATTTGTTTTTAAACAACAATGACAATTTTACAGTTAAGCCATATTATTCTATATAATTTTGACGACCGTGCTAACATTTAAAGATTCAGTCAAAGTTGAAGTTTTGGATTTTTCAAAATTTTTTCACAAAATGAAAATATATTTAATTGATATCGAATTTTGAAAATAGTTGATATATGCTTTAATATGGTATATACAACATCAATACGCAAATAAAAACTATTAAGTTATACTCGATTGAATTTGATACTACGTTAATATTTCAATTGCATATTTTGATAATGGTTAAATTTAGAACCTTATTTTTAAAAAAAAAACAGTGAATGAAAAGCTATTACTTTTCTGAAACCGAATTTTCGTAAAAAAACATTTTTGCCAGTAGAATTCAAGATCTATCCCTGAGTGCGGCGGCTCGAAACCAACGCCTCTGGCCGTTGGGGTATATTTTGTATGAAATGGATTTATGAAAATAAACCCCAGATATTTCAAGTCAAGATATTGATAAATTCTTCGACAATACCTTGACATTTTTTTAAAAAATGTATTTATCTAAGAATAAAATTAGTTTTTCATGATATGCTTAAAAATGTGGATGTTTTTTCTCGCTCATATCCGATACAGAGCGATAAAAAACATCGCGCCCGTACTAATTAAACGCATATTGTTGTTTTTTTTTTTCTCAATTGCGGACAACGAAGGTCAATAATAAATTATATTTATTCTTTAGACTTATCACAGATATTCTCAAGTCAATATAAAGGCTGCAGATTCACTTTTTCACAAAAATATGATATGATTGATTATTTATTGTACTGATTTTTTCGTTAAATACACCCTTTTGTAAATCAAATACATCCTTTTACAAATCAAATGCACCCTTTTGCAAATCAAATACAACTTTTTATAAATCAAATACAACTTTTTACAAATCTTAGATTCTTTTAGAAGCGTAGTTCTTTTACGAACGTAAAAAACAGGTTCCACTATTTATTGTATTATTATAATAAAATCATTATTTATACATTTTTATTGTTTGTGTTAATAAATCATTATTATTAGGCCAATAAATAATTTATAATATTATATATATTTATAAAATAATCTTTATTTATAGACCAATAAATAATTTATTAAATTATATATATATTTAATCATCATCATCATTTGCCAGTCACAAGGCTCTCACTCGCTGAGGGCATGGACCTTATCAAACTCTCGCATGGTAGTCGAGGCCAAAGGAACCTGAGTCTCACACGTGACGTGAGGGCTCCCCTTTCGTGTCCATACCGCGGGGACCCGAGCCGTCTTGGTATGCGGTTTTTTATATTATTAATTATATAAATGATACGTTAAAATTTAATTCAACCAAATATTAAATATTTTAATATATATTACATGTATAATAATAAATATAAAAAAATATATAAGAATTGAATACATGATACTGAACACGAATAGCGGAAAAACGTTAATTCCGGGCACGTAAAAACGGGGTTTAATTGTAATTTTCAAAATCCAAACGCGAGAAACAATTGTGTTATGCATCTTACTGGACAATTATGGTACGCATTCGCAATGCAACTTGCGTAATCGCGAAACCCCATGTGGTCAGTGATATTCAACCTTTTATTCCACGTCCACCGAGAAACACATCCGTTGCATTTAAGATAAATTTGATCTAGCTATGAAATTAATAATATGGTTACAAGAAACCTATTTAAACAGCTTATATCCGAGATAATTTACATCACGAGTATTACATAGAACTGCTATTAGACTCTGGACGTTTCGAGTGAGCGGACTTATGTCGATTCAGTAATGAATATAATGATTCTTAATAATATAATATTGTATTTTTAAAGCTCTGGTGATATATGAATAAAATAAATTTTAAGAAAACTAATTATTAGATAAGAATATCCGTTTTACTATATATAGATATAATGTAGTTTTGCCAACATTATTTATTATTAATTTACACAAAAAGCCGGGTACTAATAAATAATATGACAACAAACAATAGAAAAATATAACAATAGAAGTCAAAAATATTGTCCAAAAACAACCAAATTGTGAAGCATATCATGAGTCACTATTTTTATTCTTAGATAAATCCATTTTTAAGAAAAATGTCAAGGTATTGTCGAAGAATTTATCAATATCTTTACTTGAAATGTTTGGGGTCTATCTTCATACAAAATATACCCCATCAGCCAGAGCCTTTGATGACGCTGTGACGGAACGGTTAACGATTTCCCCTTAATTAAACATCTTAATTTTCGCAAAGCAGGTAATTATATTTTTTTGCACCCTTTAATTATATTTAAAAAATAAATAAATTAGATTTTAGACATACTTACCATTTAATAAGCGCGATAAAAAATATAATAGTTAAAGGCGGCGGTGCTTAAGCTTTTTTTCTTGCAATATACACTCGTGGCCAATTGATTCTACGCACCTAGCAAAAAATCTGCTTTACCCGCTTTATATATATTTTTTACATCATTTTTTTTTTTCATCAATTCTGATATATTCTTATATATCATAGTATTTTACAGAACGCTATTTTTTTTTTTATAAAAAAAGCGTATATACTTTACCTTGAATGGTTAATAATTTGAAAATGAAGAATCATAAACCCAGTAATAAAAGATTTGTTTATTTAATAAAAATAAAATATCAGACACTGGATAAAAGTGAAGTACTTAGAATAGAGATCTCAGAAGTCTTATAATCCGTATTTCTTTGAATAGCGCACGTCCTGTTTTTTTCTACATCCTTTATTTAAAATCAATTACTAAGCATAACAGCTCCCGGAAATGTCTGAACGAGTTACAAATTTGAATACTATAATAACAAAGGATCGACATCCACGAACATCACATTTTTCAAAGTTAGTTTTTCCTGAGTAATCTTCGCCACACCTTCCTGAGATGGACCGCGTCATGAATCTCAAGGAGCCAATAAATCTGACAGGGATTCTGTAGACCAGTTCTCACGGTACCCAGCATTACGTGATCTGTGCAAGAACGTGTTCAGGAAAAATGGCGATGCATTTTCACTTTACTTAGATACGTATAATTTCACACCGATCGGATCCGATGGACCTCATCATTATCGACACACGTTACGTGGAAAACAGGACACGACTTCTGTGCACGTATGAGAATGACGCGGCATTATTATCTGGTCCAGATTTGATGACAAAAAAAGAACCAATCTGCAACTAATTTGTCGACCTTGGGGCCAACAAAGCAGAGGCTCTTTGTTTATTCTTGCGTGCAAGCCGAAGGGACCATTCATGAATGGTGGTAGGTCCCGTGTTTAGACCTTTGCACATCTGCCATCTGCTTCGGTGCTATTCGCATACCTCTCTACCTTTCTACTCCCTGATTAAAAACAGTGACGTAGCCCAGAGATGCATAGTATTATTTTTTTTATAATTTAATTTAAATTGCACTGAACATGATTTGCATCATGGACCGTTGCATTTATCGCGGATACGATTGTATTCGATACCATTGCGCAACAATTGGACGCTTGGAATGAAGGAAGTGGAGTCCAGAGCGGAGTGTTTAGCAACGGTCGATGCATCGACTGCTCATTACTCAAAAATAATGTCGGATTATTAATTCATACGTGACCACGGAGAGCTGTGCAGAAAGTGTTTTGGCGCTTCCAGCAGATTCTTGAGACGAGTTATTGGTCCTTAGTTGGGTGCTTTGGCTCGTGATCACGTCTACCGAACGCCGATACTTTATTATCTGGATCTAGACGTATAAACATAAATAGTTCGCATTGTCGGATAGGCAGAGAATATCTTGGTCTAGATTAGAAATGATGAAATCTATAAATTTGTGTGACCTACTGGCTTTTTTTTATCATTTTATTAGGCTGATACATTGGAGAAAGATACATTAAGGAATTTGGCACAGAAGTGAATCGATACCGCACCATACACCCAGGAGCGGATCCGTAAAATGATCTATAATCAATTGCAATTGAGGTCATTGCAATATAAGATTAATAATAATGCAAAAGAATAATAAAAAAAAATACATATTTATTGAATAATTATATTTTTCTTGCATACAATGACGTATTCATAGCAAATAAATATACAGAGCAACGTTTTAAAGATCAACACCATTATCACAAACACATAAAAATGAGAATTCTACGTAATTATACTACATTTAATCTTGTTTGAATTAGTTTTTACTCTGTTGTGATAAATAAAAATGAATTATGAACAAAGTGCATTGATTATTCGTAATAAACAAATCATTAAGAAGATATATCACATATTTTTAGAATATAATTAATTAACAATAATTGATCTATAATCAGTGGTGGCTAGTGGGTAAGATATTTGGGGGTGCTGCAGAATATTAAAAATTAAAAAGGTATATTTCGCTCATATTTTATTTAAAATATAAAAAAAATACGAATTAATATTAACAATAATAAAAAAGGGACAAGCAAGCTGCACGTAGCTCAAAGAAGCTGTGAGCCAGTATGACTGCTCTGAGTCGCAGCGTGACACGGCGTTTAGCGGCGTTTAGACTCTCCTCCCCCCCGCACTCCGTTACCGGCTCGCATCTATCCAATACGTAGCGCTGACAAGTAGACAGCGCTCTTGCGGAGTTACAATGTCCACGTAGGCACTGACCAGAATAATAAATATAAATTATATTACAATATATTGTTCATCAATTTGCTTGGAGGTGCTGTAACTCCGCAGTGTATATGCTCTATAAACTATTTTATGGAGTAGGATGATTGATTCCACCCCTGGAAGTTATATTATTAAATATATTTACACCCGATTTTTTTTTAATTTTCTGAACGGAATATGCGTTTAAGATGCTATCGTTTTAAATAAGATACAGTTGTTTAAATAGATAGGCTCTTAAATTTTAAATATTAAATTTACTATAAAAAAAATATTCTATTGTCACTGTATGTAAAGATAAACGCTTCCGCTTAACTAAGATTTAATCCTGATATGATATATTGTAAAATAAATAAACGATAATGGTTTGTGTAATAATTTTTCATCATTACTATATATTATATTTACAAAAATATATTACATTTTTAATTATTCAAGTATAAATTCTAATAATATATTCGAAAGGGGGAATTTATATCGAAGAATATGAGGTTGATAGCTAAACTGTTCGCGAACTAATCTATAATTCACAAATTCAAAAGCTTTTAGTGATTGGAAAAGCTAAATAGCTTTAATTCAACCCATTGATCAAGAGACATTATTGTATTAGGCTTCTTGAAACCCTTTGTTTTTTATTCTAACGAACGCAAAACAAGTGAAATTTTCTACAATATGTGAGCTAAGAGTAGATATACAAGGTTTTAGAGATTTCGATAAAGAAAACATTGAGTGGTTAGAACAAGATTAATGTATTCCAAGTTTTTACGGTATTAACACTTAACACCTAGCCAGGGGTCCGCATGGTTTCATGTAATGATAATCCAAGCTAACATCTGTGGTCAAATAGTAGAACTACATTGTGCATCGTTATCAGAAAAAAAGTGGGGGTATGGCTCTCATGCCAAAAGGCGTGAACGGCTCATAACGCTTGGCTACAAAATCACGCCAAAAGGCGTGACCGGCTTATAAAGTGTTAATATACAAATTCAAATAAATTGAAGGATTGGAAAAAAGGGAATCTATAAAAAATCTTTCTGAAGTATATGAAGTGGGTACCCAAATTGTTCGTGATCGCATCTTGAACTAACAAAATTAAACTTTTGGTGATTGAAATAGCTAAAAAAAACCAAGTTCATATAAAAGGACAGAAAAAATAAATCTTTCTGTTGGTTATTAGCCAGAAAGGGGCATGGATGGATAGAAAAATCTTTGAAGGTTGCTTAAAAAATGAATGGGTTGCAAAAGTAAAAAATCTTTTGAAAAGCATTGATGGCCACAGAAAAGAATATTATTATGAAAAAATGCTTCTTCTTATACAATCCCATTTTGTAACGAAGATGACCACTGAGTTACTCAACCTTGATACAATATAAGTTGAGTAATACTAGTTTGATTTTGGAGGAGAATTTAAATAGATGTAGAAAGATTTTTTTTTAAATTCTGATGAATTCTAATGGACACACCAAAATCACCACGTGCGGAGGCTAGCTTGGTGAACCAGCGAAGAAGGAGGACCGAGTAAGCACGGAAATGTTTTGGCTTCACCTCACGGAATGAGGGATCGATACCCTCCCCACTATCCCCACGCCTAGCACTGCAAGGCTTGCGAATGGACAGAATGGTGCGGAGATGCTACCTCAGCACAACCCATCTTTTACTCCAAAGATGTCTCACATGAGCCGCCCTTTTATCATCTTAACACGGGGGCTGACAGGGAGATCGATTGCGCATCCCTTACGGATGGTAGACCAGGGTCACCCGCTTCAAAATGCGCACAACTACGCTCTGTCCGTCGACGGAGGATACTCTTCGAAGGAGTCCGTTAGTTTCAGAACCCAAAGCCGCCGAGACCATCCTGGGCTTCCCGGAGCCAGTTTGCTCTAGGATGGCCCCTGATGGCTCAGGTCCGTACTTGCCTCTGGTACCACGAGGAGGGGACCCATTGCACAGAGAATATAATAAGGCAAATGTAAAAGACTTTAAAAAAGTCTGTAAAGAAAACATTGAGTGGTTAGAATATGGTTCATGATGCGTATATTATTTCCAATAGATCTAGAGAGACAATAGACATTTAGACCTAGATACCTAGAGCGAAAGGGGATGGGGAGTATAGGGATAAGTGCAGAAGTAGAAATTATCAACTGTATTAGTCTTAACACTGACTACCGTTGACACTTAAAGTGTATCGACTGATGGAGATTCAAATATAAGGATATAATAAATAGATCTTGTGAAAATCTAAATGAAATTAGAATATCGCTAAAAGCAAGCCAAAATCCCAGATGATCACAGAAATAATATTAATAATTCGGATTACCCTTGTGCCCCTCCCCATCATTATACCTGATATTCGGAAGAGTGTTTTATTTTGAATTTTGTTGTATTAATAATAAAGAAATAAAACTATTTGTTTGAATTGTCAATATTTAAAATATTTTTTGAGATTGATTTTTTTGCAATAATATCTGACATTCGACTGTATTTTTGTAAAGATTATTATAGTTATACAATTGTGAATAAAAAGTATTTGTTCATAATTTGACCGAGTCATAATTATTATCTATTTCAAATAATTTCTATGGAGGTCATCTGCGTTCTATGAATGACATATTCTAGAATTGGGCAACACAATTCTGCGCATTTCGCACTGGCCGAAGAGAGAATTGCACAAGCATCAGTTCGCACACATCAATTTCCAATTGAATACACTGGACCCGATGCATCGAATCTTATTAAAATTAGTCTGTTTTGACCCAATACGTGACCGCCATCGTTTGATTTCTAATTAACTTCAATATCGACATATGGGTTAAGACAAATGTCAGATGTTCTAAAACGTTTCGTAACCGATGCACGATCGGCTCGCAATTATCCGTGCTCCGTTTCTGCAAATTTCTAAAAATGGCCGAACTAATTGTTCCCCAAACTGTGCAAATTAGTTTTGCGGCGAAATGTTTCGCCGCATTGGGCAATGGTACGTGCCGTTCCCGACTAACAACAATGCCGATGATTTTTTTATTACTTCAATTTATAACGGCGTGAACGGATTATATAACGTGAAATATTTTTGTGAGGTAATCTTGTAAATGGGTTTAGGAATATTATGGCGATGGCGATACACCACTGGCAGCAGGTGCTGTGGGCCATCCACTCGAGAACTGTAAAAAGGCTATCCTCTTCCTAAACCCCAAAAAAAAAGATGGACATAACGAGTGTCTTGGACCAAATCTCACTCATAAATTCGTGAAGAGGCAATTTTCAAATGTGGTAAACTCTAATTATGAACAAATTTAATGTAATGCATATTCAACAATAAATAGCTATCATGTCTTTTGATATACATAATTAATTTTAGAAAAGAGGAATTAATGATTAGATAATAGATTCGAGCTCTACTTGAACCTCATCAGGCCCGTCCTAACGTCTGAATGTTGGGCTTAACTGGATATTCTGAAAAGGAGTATTCTGAGACGAATATTTGGAGCTGTTAACAAGCCTTATTGTCTCTGAAGCAAGAGGGACACTGCATCATTGAAACTTATCGAAAGATGGAGCGACGTGGCGCCAGACCGGATAAAATGGAGAATGGTACTGGAAGAGGCCAGAGCTCTACAATAGCGTCTGATAAAGATGATGATGAGCCGAGATCCGAGGCTATATCGACTCAATTCTCCACAAAGATATGCTAATCTTCTTCTTCCTTTCTTTGTCATAGTCACTCGGGGTCGAGTTGGTTTACCAGACGCTCCTAGAACATCCCATTGCTTGCCAGCTCGAGATGACGACTTATATATTCAGAAACTCTTCTCCTATGCTTTTTTCAGTCGATCCGTATAAAGTAAAGCGGGGAAAAGCAGGAAAATCAGTTCACTTTGTTTATGGCAATAGCGATCAATTCTATGGGAATTCGGTGTCATGTTGAGGTCAATGGGAACCATTGCCCAGAATATGTTCCTAGACAAAACTCGCTTCTTAAAGTCTTTGATATACTGCGTCTTAAAAATGGGGCAGAATTCCATACAGCAGGAGCATGGTTCCATAGCTCGGGATTTATTGAGTTGTGTGACTCGATTGACACATGTCATGGATCAAGATCAAGATTCTTTGCACTCCAATCTGTAATCCCCGGGTCAGCTCAACCGATTCTGTCGCTGAATCCAGAGCTCTCACTTCCTCCCAAGCTCTTCGAGCTCCCAAACTCTGTCTGTCGCGCGTTTGTTCTAAGGAGGGGAAGAAAATGCAAAGTACCGATTACTCTAGAAATAATATTCTGTCGGTTCTGATGGATATGTCAGGAAGGTCATCGAGAGGGGATGAAGGTGATTGACAGCTAGAAACAGATGATAAAATGTGTCTTTTACTGATAGAGGTCAAGTTGACCAAGATGGTATGATTTCACTATTTCTGATTCGTTCTAGATCAAGTTTTGATTATTTAAAATACATAAATAAAATCTATGCAGCTTTCCATGCATTTGAAACCAGCCAGTCCATCAGAAAATCTATAATTGAAATCAGCATCCATAGAATTTTTAGTCGAACGCTAAATTAGACAGTAATTTCAATAACCGCAGATTATATTGAACGCTTTCAAAGTTTCCTTGTTAATTTTAATCTATGCGCTTAGAAAACGGTTCTCGTTAAAATTTTTACCTTTCCACAACGCTGTCGATTCATTTAGACATAACAAATTTTAATGGCGAAAAAAAATCGTAAAACGATGATGGATCGAGGCAGATTTAAGATTTGAATGACGCAATAGCGTTTGATATGAAAATAGGAGAAGAAAAAAAACGATTCGTGCAATGAAATGTGACTAAAAAATCGGTCTGATCTCACAAAGACCGTTTTTTCTTTCATATAAATGGATCTAGGTAGCTACCGTACACTGGTCGGTACCAGTCGATCGAATCGGTAGCGCTATACCGCTTCAGGCGTGACACGATAAGGGTTAGAAATTGGTATACATGTTTTATATAACACGATACGTACGATAACAAATAATGAGATTATGTACGTGAAAAATGGCGGAACGGACAAATTGCTAAATTTATTCAGTTTTGTACACATTATGGTAGCTTGGTTTTCACTCGTGTCTATAATTTATTTACCAATAGGAATTTGCCGATGAAGAGTATTTTTCTTAGTAAACAACTCATCAGCATAAAATTAACTGGTCAGTTTCGTACCAGGTAGGTGGAAATCGTTATTGTTTTGATCAATACGGTCAATCAAGAGTGGTCGCGGTTAGTACTTGGGTGGGTGACCTTCAGGTGTAGCTGCGTGTTGCTATTTCGCTGTTCGAATAATTAATTCATTACAATAAAATCTATTGAATTGTCTAGAAATTATTGTCTTGAGCCGGATTTAATTAATTTTATGTAAACAAAATACGTGAAGTCGCTCTGAAAGGTAAGCAATACGCAAGATACGCTCAATCAACCTCTTCTTATCGACATGGTTCGGAATTGCTACAAAAAACCCTCGATCTATGTAAAATATATGTATATTAAAAATAATTAATTTATTGTTCAAGTATTTTTTTCTTTAAAAAGCATTTAATTAAATTATATTTGTTTTTAAAATCGGCAGCCGAATTTAAACAGCAATATATTAACACTTTATGAGCCGCAAGGTTTTACATCAAGCCTAGCCTGGGGGCCGCATGGTTTCATGTAATGCTAATCCAAGCTAACATGCACGTGTATCCTTCTGTGCCCAAATAGTAGAATTACATTGTGCATCGTTTTCAGAAAAAAAAATGCCAAGTGGGGGGGTATGGCTCTCACCCCAAAAGGCGTGAACGGCTCATAACGCTTGGTTACAAAATCACGCCTTTTGACGTGAACGGCTCATAAAGTGTTAATAATTGGTCTAGTCTCGATACTTTCGCTCCTCTTGCTTCTCTCTGAGGAGGTCTTTTCCATGATGAAAGGATTGCTATTGCGCGACAGGGTTAATAATCACTTTCGACTTGAGACTTGTTTTGTGGGAATAACAGCTAACATCAGATAACACCTTAGAGAAAAGAAAAAAACGAATATCGAGACAAATCCACTCCTACTTGCCTGGAAACAGTCGAGAGGATAAAATCCGATACCAACAGGGTAGAAGATGTACGTCCAATGCCAGCAATGGTCAAGAGAGGGAAACTCTTTACAAAAAACCGCATACCAAAACGGCTTGGGTCCCCGCGGTATGGACACGAAAGGGCAGCCCTCACGTCACGTGTAGACTCAGGTTCCTTTGGCCTCGACTGCAAATGCAATTTCAGCAATCAAATGGTTAAAATGTCTACAGTAAACCCTGCTATATAATTGCGACAGGCACTTCTATACCGCTTCCTCGTAGAACGTAACTTTTCAAGGTCATTATGTTGGATATTTCGTAAATATAGAATATAAGAGATTTATAGTGATTTTCTTCAATTTAAAAATTCAAAATTAAAAAGCCCACTTTCCAAATTTTGTATGAGTCCCTTTGGTTTCTATAACGCGGTAACGATTTCTTCGTTATAGGAGGGCAGACTGTATACTAATATATATTATTAATTTTATCCGATTTCTTGACTATGATAGATTTGTGTATTTTATAACGGATTAAATAAATAAAATGGTAATATTTGAATTGAACGGGAATTTCAACCATTTAGTAAATAAATGTATTAAAATACAAAAATTAGACAAAAAAACATATTTTAGAATTTTGGGAGGATAATAAAATTGCACATCCTTATTTATACAAAATTTCAATGGTGGTTTTAGGAGCTCCAGCACTACAAGTTAGTGTTAAAAGGACCTTCTCTGGGTTAAAGGTTTATTCTACGAGACAATAGAAATAGTTTAAATGAGTTATTTTACAATTAGAGATAACTTTTATCTTTTTTAATTATTATAATAGATTTAATTGTATCAATTAATTTATTATGCCTTAATCCAAGCTGAACTGAAAATCGAAATTTTCCCCGTGGTCGAACCGAAATAAAAGTTGATTATTAATTAATTAAAGTTCATTAAGAATCTATAATAATTGGCAATGAAATAAAAGTGTTTACGAGTCCTTTTTTATTTTTATCTTATGTAAATAATGATTTACAATTAAGATACACTTTAGTTTGCTGATATTTACATCAAACTCATATAAATTGTCTAGTAAACCAACAAATAATCAAATTTTAAGCGACACGAAAATATTATATTATACAACCCGAACAACCATTACGTATAGCCACTCATGAGCCATGCGTACAGCGTAGACAGGTAGGTGGTGTTACCTGGCTGATGAAGAATGCGCGTATCCGTGTACGAGCACGTGTGGGTCAACAAAAGGGGTCGTGTCCGTGTGTTGGTGCGTCCTTGAGACAAGGTCGTTTGAGGTCTGGGCCCCTAAGTCCACTACGATTCCGATCGACGTAAAAAAAACACACCAAACAAAACCAACGGAGACAGGTGTGAACTCCGATTAAAAGTGGACGACGCTAGAAACAAAAAAACTCAACCAAATGTTTAGTCAAAAATCGGCAATCGCAACACCTGTATGCAGAGTGATATATGGTAGCAGAGATCCTTTTGATACGTCATTCGGCATCGGACCAATCACTCACAGGTCTGAAACACATAAAAGCCATTAATCAACCATCTATCAACTGTAAATTTCGGGGCTACTATCCGATAATCTATCAATTTTATTGCACAATTATTGTAATGTTGCTCTTTTCCGTTGCGCAACAGTGGTATACAGTTAACGCGAGCGTTTTTCTAATTTATTTATCGTATCGGATTGATTTATTAATTTAATTTTATTATTTCTCGGCAGAAAAACACTGTAATTCAGTGTTTTATACGCGGCTTCCGGTCAGTGTAATATGCATACAACACTTTTTTCGAGAAACGGCGCAACGATGGTATTGTTCTTAAAATTAGAAAGTTTATTTTTGATCGATCGGCTGCATATTCATAAGTCGGTCTTCCGCCGTTCAGGTGAATCGGCGGAAAGGCCGACACATTGAAATTGGACGAAAAATAATTATTCAATTTGTTAATGAATCTTTAATTGGCTATGAAGAAATCTAATTGCACCGGGCGGATGTGCGCCGATGATAAAGATGTTATATAATTTTTAACGTATCGCCATAAAAATATTTGCATCTTTCAAGCCAAACGGGAATCTTTAGATGTGTCGTAAAATTTTATTGGCTCATTAATACTTAATTCGAAAATCATATATGGAATTCGTTTTAAGTATCAAGTAATAACAAAACAAAATAAATGAATTCTAATTGTAATGTATAAAAATGTCTAAAGAATAAATATTCAATGACCTTTATTGCCCGCAATTGCAAAAAAAATCCGTACCGGATGCGAGCGAGAAAAAATATCGTGGATGTGCAAGTACGAGTGAAAACGCACACATATCAGAGTGGGGGGCGAGCTCTGCGTCGCGTGCTGCTCAGTCGCGGCGGGCTGTCGTTCTGTACGCACGTCACTTGAGCGTCGCATTAATTTGTAGAAAAATGTTGAAATGCCTGGGGTCTGTTTTTATATATCGGCCAGAGCCGTTGGTTTCGAGCCGCCGTGACGGATCGGTTAAAATTGCATTTCCATCTTCAACGTTTACTATTTAAAAATATATTTTCAAGGAACAAACAATGCTAGAAATTAGAAAACTTTTGCGAGCTTTGGAAAATTTTTAATATTACTTATGTTATTTTTTCTCCATTGTCTGTTTTTGGCGAGCTGGAATAATTCTGGAGCTCCTGACCCAGTCTAGTTGCGAATATTACGGAGTCACGACAGCTTCTTTTTTCTCAACCATCGTTTACCTTCTACATTTTCCTACACGTTGATCTGCAGAAGGCGATACTTTGATCCACAAATGATGTGTACTCAAAGTACTCAATTTTACGTGATTTGACGATGTCCAAAAGTTGAAGGACGTCCATGGAATTCTCAATACTCTTCGGTAGCAACACATTTCAAACTCTTTCAGCCGGTTATTGTTCGTATGGAAAACTTACTCAACGATTTTATTATAATTTTGTCATTCGGAAAAGTAAAGTTTGTAGACAAGATTATAATTATTATCGTACGGTGTAACCGGGAACGAATTGTTTAAGTTTTTTACTTTGATATACAGTAATACCCCAATAACGCGTGTTCCGATAACGCAAATTTCAAGATAAATCGCGGCAGTCCCTCTAATAACGCGAGCGCATTCTATTCATGCATAGCTCGACCGTAAACTCTATCCCGTTTGGCTGGGTGTGCCTGTGTGTTGATCTCGCTCGCACATATCTATGTTTTCATGTGTGCGAGTGCTCGGCACATTTTTGACCCTTCACGTCTGATGTAGACAATGAGCCACGGATGTCTATGTGTATGTCGGCGATCGCAACATGGCAACCGAATATTTCATTCATCAAAGATTCATTTTTTTTTTTACATTGTTCTTAGTTATGGCAGATTTGTATTTTTTTTACGAAATACCTGTAAACCTAAATTATGTATGTGCTTCTTTATCCCTATAACGCGTTGTTCTATTAACGCGGTCCCAACTTTCGCGTTATTGGGGGTATTACTGTAATGCAAATGATCCAAAATAATCCACAAGATCGTACAGACGAAGATATGTTGATCATTTAAACTTACAGAATTTCAGAAAAAATTAAAGCACAGACATACAAATGGAGTTTAAGTTTTGCTAATAATTTACAAAAAAATGCAATAATTTGCTGGATTTACGACCAAAGTTTGGGAATGTTACTGGGTCATTTTGAGGAATATAATCCAAAAAAATCATTCCGTAGAATCATTTTTACCCATAGATTCCTCATAAAAATAGGTCAATTGCTTTAATAAACCATTTGTCTAAAGTATTTAAAAAAATAAGTTATAGAACCTTAAAGTTACAATTTTTTCGGATAAAGGCGGCGCTTACTTTTAATCTAAAAATCTTGTAGAGAATTTCATTAGAATTAGTTGGCTCAAGTCAGTTTAATTCTTCATACATTTTGTGAAAAAAATATTATTATTATTATTATTAGCATCTAAATTGTATCCAAAGCATTTATTTAGAAATATTATAAATTATTAATTAGGCAATGTAGATATAACAACATAAATTAATGTGATTAACAAAGTTTCTTGGTTTTTATTAATCCAATATTAGGATATTGTAGAGTCGGTGAATTAGCTTTTCAACGAATTACTGGACGGTGAACTTTCCTAGAACTGGCCCGCTCTTGAAGATAATATAGTAAACACTTCTAAAAGTTGAGATTTTAATGAAGGCATGGGCAAACTACGGCCCTCGAGCTATTCGGGCAACTCGTATTAATTTTTATTTACTTTTTTCTGTCTCTTAGCTTACCTTTAAATAAAATGAAATGTAACACATCAGTGTATATATAAAGATCTGAAATGATTTTTAAATTCAATATATTCTATACATATAGTTTAATGGTTATTATATAGTTAATTTAATAAAATTAAATAATGACACTTTTGTTCTCTCTTGTTCAAATTCGGGTAACTAATCCTAGAACCACTCGTAATTATTATAAGAGAATATAATTTACATTTACATTACGTCACTGTTTTTAATTCCATGAGTTCATGGATAAAATTCAATTTAAACAACATAACACAGATGTCACGATCTAATAAAATCATCTTTTTACAGATAAAATATTGTGAGTATCATTCTGGATGTTTTGAACTTTAAATTATGTACATTTATATCGGTTTGTGTACATACACACATGGCTACAAATGAAGTGGTGCCTAAGGGTCCCAATTGCCGGACCCCAACATCTAATTACAGTTCTTCAAACTTTTCCAACACAAATCTCGACTGAGAATCTCCTACCTGTGTTGCTCGCATGTTTTTGTCAGAAACATTTGAGACGAAACGGTGGACGAGGAAAGGGCGAGAATAAATCTTTTGTAATATATTGCATCGTTACCGATATCACAGGCTAATATATCGTCTTCAATTTGCAACTCGAACGCTACAAAGGTATCTTAATTGAAACGATATTTCTCAATATGGATCATTTCAAATACCGCGAATCTTTCAGCCTCGATCTCGATGGCTCGAGATCAATTGCACGTTTCGATTTAAACTTCCTCGGACATGTTTGATATTCCATAAATAAATTCGTTATATGTGTCTAGCATTTGTGAACGTTTAGGTTAGTTATTGCTATTAGTCTGCGTGAATACAGAAGTATGTTTTTGATCTAACGCCGTTATGGAACCTAACGATCCGACGTATGTCCAGTGGCTATTATAATGAGCCAGATATCTTCGTGTGAGGAGAATAAAATATCTGAGCCGGGGTAAACAACCTTTTGTCCTGAATATAATATAACATGACGTGTTCTTTAATAAACTAGTATCTCTTAATAGTAAAACAATGTAATACACTCATTATAAAAAACAAACTATTATTTATTTCAGGTCGAGTAGTAAATAACTTCCATTTTTTGGCTTTTATAAAAAATATATATTAATCTATTATGCAAGACATTATCCTATCTTACTGAAAGCTTATCAATTCCTTCCTCATTAAATTTTCAATAGCCTGATTGAACTGCTCATCAAAACTGAAGGTTTTTCCATTTAAAAATTTCTGTAAGGAATAGAAGAGTGAAACATCATGAGATAGATTGATTAAATTTCTGAAAGAATCAAAATATCGCGACCACCACTAAGATAATTTGAGTAAGACCACTAGTTTTCTGCTAGTACATTGTGAAGATCTGGACCTTTTAGATTAGACCCTTATCATCAGAATGTATGTCTCTTGACGAGAATTTTATGGTTTTTCAGACATGGCGAGATAAAAAAGGCACAGCCTGGAGAAGCTAATGGTAAATGAAATAAACCAATCAACCGATACAAATTAGTAGTCAAAAGTCGACAAAAATCCAGCAAAACCCTAATAATGAAGGTCGATATATGAGTTTCGATACTTTTGTTTCCTCTTTTAGAAAAGCGGACCTCTCATTTGAAAAAGTCCTTGCCATGATGGAAGGATTGCCATTATGCAACAAGGGTAATGCTAGCTGTTGCTCATCACGCCGGAACCCCTAGAGAAGAGGAAAGCTAATACCGAGACAAATCCCCTCCTACTTGCCTGGACATAGTGAGGACAGTAAAATCCAATACCAGCAATGGTAGAAAAAACTCGTTTAATGACCAAGAGAGAGAAATTCATTATAAAAAATCGCATATCATGATGGAACCCTCACGCTATCGTGAGACCCCGACTTACTTGACTACCATTCGAGAGTCTGATAAGGTCCAAACACTCGAGTGAGTGTCTCGTGCCTGGTAAACGATGATGATTATGATGATGATACGGAATGCGTAGTGATTAGATATTTAAGATTGTCCCTTATTGCCCTGAACAAGAAGGTGGCATATCTTTCAAACCATTGTCGTAGATTCTTCAGACAGAACTTCCTCGGTCTTCTGAGTCCTCGTCTTAAATCTTGCCTTAAAGAATCGGTATTTGATATGTTTCGCGATGTCGTATCATATGACTGAAGTATGTGAGTTTTCTTATTATGATCCTTGTTCATTCGCGTCACTATCTCTACGTTGGAATTCTATTAGGTGTAGTAAAAAGTCATGTCGTATTTTCTAAGCGTAGTTTTAGAATCAGTTGTCTTTAGTCCTTTGACGAGTCAAGACGTGTTATTTTATTGTGTGCTTGTCGAGACACGTCTCCGTCCGTCTTCAATACAACAAAAAAATTTTACTCTACCCAGTCGCAATGGACGAATTTGTTCCTTCAGAAGACCATTTGCGAAACTGCATACTCTTCCATTTTCACTCCAAAAAAAACGCAACTATCGCTACAAGAAATATTTACGACATTTATGGAGACGTATTAGATGTCATTAAATGTCAACGTTGGTACATAAAATTCAAATCCAAAAATGTTGACTTAGAATATGAGCCTGGAAAGTAAATAAAGCCGCCATAAAATCTGAAATTGAAAAAAACCCAACTTTAACTATCAAAGAACTGTATCATATAACCGGCACAAAGTGATCCATCACTCAGAAGTGTCTGAAAAAAGGGGAAAGATTCGAAAAGAAGGAATTTTGGGAAAAAATCTTCCTCCTCCATGATAATGCGCCTCCCCATGTCGCAGATTTGTCCCTGAAAAAATGGATGACTTGGGTTTGATGGCTTTACTGCATCCAGCTTACTCGCCAGACTTAGCCCCTCCAGACTACCATTTGTTTCGTTCTATGAAACACTTTTTTAAAAATAAATCATTCTTAATAGAAAATGAAGTGTAATCAGTAATTTCTGATTTTTTTAATTCCAAGTCAGCAGAATTTTTCAAGATTTGGAAAATATATGGCAGAAGGTTATACGATGTAACGGTAATTATTTTTTGTAAAAATAAATCAATAAATGTTTAAAAAAACGAATTTGAATTTTATTGAAAAAATACGACAGGGCTTTTTACTACACCTAATATTTACCCAATCGATATGAAGCATACCTCTGTACAGCCACATTTTGAAAGAAGAGCGTTCACTTCTACTCCGTTCAGAAGGACGGAATCTTATTTTAACGACTACCAGTAAGACATTAATCGTAATAATACGTAGTAAAGATCTGAACGGGTACTGAATTGATACTACGGGAGTCGCAAGAATAATAGAGCATTTGTGATTTTTTTTAGTGCGTAGTTACCAGTCATCGAACCAAACACTGACCGCGCCCAATGCCGTTTAACTGCAACAAATCATGTGATAACCGGTTCTTATATGTAGATCTCGAAGGCGTGGTTGTTATTTTGGTCACATAAAATTGAGCCCTTTGATTTTACCAACGATTGTCGATCCCTACTGATCTCCCAGTACAGGTAAATCGGGATGCCTCTCTCCGCTAATTTACTAAAGTGATCTATTATACACCATTAAGTATTCCACATTGATACTCTGTTTCGTGTACCGGGCGCTGGGGCGTGGTCCAGTTACGTAAACACGTCAAGTGTTTATATATATTTATAATATTGTTATGCAATTTGGACAAATAAACACTCCATTCTAGAGGCTCTCGGTATTCTAGTCGCGTTTGGTTGACCCGTTACATCGAAACGCCGGTCGCACCACAAAAGAAATGTCCAAAAGTGTGTAACAGCGAATTTCAATTTCGGACCGCAATCGGTACAAGACCGGTCAATAAAATAATATTGTCGAATGCAGAGTGCTTTTGCAGACCCGACACGTTTACGACACGCCGTGAATATAAAAATTGCATAAATTAATCAAAGCCGAAGGAAGAGTTTCATTTGAAAAAGAAAAATTATTTGTTATTCACAAATTGGCAATTCCGCGTACGATTCTCGTAACTCTTGTGCAAAAATTGCATTCCGCAAACATATGGCGTTTCGCGGTTGATACATTACAAGCGGCTGTCCGTTTGATTGATCCGAAACAAAATGTGTTATTCTGTGCCACTTATCACAATGGCATCGAGCAGACGGAGTTGTCACTCTTCGGCCGATCGGACGTCGATTTGTTGCGACGAGCGGCGTCCAACACCGCAAATTGATTTCCGTTGCAATGATATTCAAACGAAATCATCTCTGGGATCCCAGATTTGGGTCCATTTCACACGTGATTATTTCGGAATGAAGCCGCTTAAACGTTGTTTAACGGAATACGGACAAACGATGGTAACTGTGAATCGAAAAACAAGAACGTTATTGAAAAAACATTGCGTTATTGACGCGCGCTATGTGGGTTTGCAGACTAATGTCAATAATTCGAAGTATTTGAAAAAAATCTGGGACCGCTTATAAAGCAATAAATAATGTGGCCAGTGTTTATACATCCACGGCTATTATGTGAGATGAGCCAGATATCTTCGTGTGGTGAGAATGAAATATTATTTTTCCTTAGTATTAGACGTATTTTGTTATTGAATATTAAAAATTAATTACATCAATATCCACAATAAGCATCCTGTGCTTAACCGAAAGAGTTAATCGAAAGATATCTTGGTTAACTCTTTAAATTTAAACAAGGAAATTTCAAAAGTAATTGAGTATAGACGGCACGGGACTGCACCGAGTCGCAGCGCAACACAGCGCTTAGCGTAAAATTCCTCCCCAACCCCGCTGCCTCCCGCATCCATCCAATACACGAAGCTAGTAGTACTGTCGAACAATGCTCTACATCGCGCGACGTAACTCTAAATATAATTGATATATTCCCTAGGTTTCACTGTAAATAATTTATAATCAATAAGAACATATATAATGGGGAACGAAAAGTAATCAAAATCATGGTCAAAAATAGAAGAGGTACATTTACGTGATTGAATGCTATTTTTATTTTATCAAGGAATGAAGGCAAACGAAGCAGTGAAAAAATATACAGATACTTACGGGAATATTCTGAAATTAAACAAGTGTCTTTAGTGGCTTAAAAACTTTAAAAATGGAACTAGGATTTTCAAAGATGTCGCAAGAATAGGACGACCCCAGAAATTAGATGATGATATCGTGAAGGCGATTGGTGGATTCAGATCCTCGTCAAGGAATTGTGGAATTATCATTAAAAATTGGATGTCTATGGTCTACAGTTCAGGATAATTTACATCGCATAGGAAAATTGTACGTGCAAGGAATTTGGGTTTCTTATGAATTGACGGTGATGGCGCTCTATCAACGGCATACCATCTCCGCGTATCTTTTGTCTCGGTATGAAACCGATCCGTTTTTGCGGCGAATTGTAACTGGAGATGAGAAGTGAATGCTCTACAATGATCCTGTACAATAAAAATCAATAGCTTGCTTCCGGTGAAGTACTCCAGTGTTTCCCAAATTATGGGCCGCGGCCCTCTGGGGGGTCGCAGGATTCCGCGGGGGCCGCGAAAAAATCAGTACAAAGTACAAATATTCATTTATAAATATTT
>JAGXCT010033715.1:0-38962 GCA_022495035.1 Philopotamus ludificatus | reverse complement strand
CGACGTCCGGAGCTTTGCATTGTCCCGAAAGCTTCGTCAATAACATAGCGCTCCGTCCGACGCGGATCCTGGCGGGATAGCACGGGTTTTCCGCGCCGGTCTTTGTTTATCCGAATTTCTGCGTCCGGGAACGCAAAATGTAATCGAATCTCGATACCGATTCATAATATTGTGACGAGTATGCGAGTAAATAAAAACGTTGCGAATTTGCAAAACCTCCATGAATAGTATCGATGGGTATGATTTGATCCGCATTAAAAACAAAATGGAAGTTACATCGCATCGATGAAAAACAATGTTCGCCGGAGCGAATGATTCGATCGCCAAGTTTATCCTCGCAAATTGCCAAATTATTATTTTTACAAGCCCGCGGGGTGGGTGAGCTTCGACGCGGGCGTTTGATGAAAATATTATTTGCGATATGAAATCGTTTCCGCTTTTCGCGTTTGTTCGATGCAATTGTCCGTGGGCCGCGCCCGCACTTTCGATATTAGTTAATCAATGAGGGTGTTGCCATTCTCGTTTCGCTCGGAAAAAATCGAAAACGTCGGGAATCGGATTATGTATATATCGGCGCGCGTGTACGCGTATTTCTCGATTTAATATATAACTATTCATGCTACATGAAATTCGGTCACACACACGGAAGTCACGCTTACTCGAAAGAATGGGATCCGAGCCAACAGTCTTTCGATCTTTGGCGGGGGATGGGAAAGAGCCCTCGAGAAATAGTCTATGTAGCGGACGTCAAACCGCCCTCGGCGAAAGCGAACGATGCAAAAATTGTATCAACAAGACGCATTACGTTTGATATATTCGAAATAAAGTATTTAATACGCAATAATACATTTTATCGCCTTAAATAAATAGGTATATTTTGGCGCGAAAAAAAATGTACGGTTACGAATTGTTCCATTAGCATTTTACGACCGCGACCTAAGATACTTATCGCGATTCTCATTTATCTGGAAGACGAACGAGGTACGAAGTAAACCCGCTCCGCGATCGTCCGATCTAACGTCTCTCAGTTTCCGCGGCAGGCCAGAGACGCGCTTTCGAATATCGACCGCGACGTCCGCGGTTATGGAATAATTATTTTTCATTAGCGCCGTATATTTTGAATATTAGATAAGGTTAATGTGCATGCTATGTTATGTAAGCCGGGCGATATACGTACGTATGAAAAAAGGTCGTCGCAATATATAATATGATATTATAAAGTATGACACTAAAATGTTTCCTCGTTGCAGAAGTTGAAAGGCAAACAAAGGATTAGGGAGTGTGGCGTGACCAATATAATGTGGAGGGATCGCAGTACCATCGCACGCAACCAAACATTCTACACCAGAGAAAAGTGTCCTAAATAACCTATTATTAAATACGTATAATTCTATAATATTTTGACAATTAATACTGCTGTATATATATTTTTTTTAAATCAATAACGTTCATAGAGAGAAGGCCATGGGATTGACCTCTACAAAATATCGTGCAATCCTACTTAAAGATTATTTCGTCCTGGTTTTCTGCTCGAAAGCCGCACAGTATATATTATTTGATTTTTTACTGTATAGTAGCGTAGTACAAAAGTATGACGCCGTTATTGCCGATCGCATTTAATATTAAAAGTATTCTCGGAAAATTGTTTTAAATTTGCCAGTAATTGAATACTTAAATATTTATCAAACAAATCTAGAATTTTCAGCGAATATTAATATGTAATATCGGGAGAATTCGATTTTATGACGATGCGTGATTAAATTGTATATTAATTTAATCAAATATTCGCCGAATACGTGGAGTAAGTGCCAAAGTTATTATCGAGTTGAGTAAAGTCGATGCAAGATGGATACTGAAAGATGACCCAGGGGCTGGAGAGCAGGGGGTGGTGGTTAACTCGCCCCCTCGCCGTGTCCCCTTGTGATTACCACGTCTTTGGATCAGTTAGCAGGAGGATCGAGGGGGCAAGCGGTTCAATTCTAACATAGAAGTGATAAAAGCTTTGTGAACTCGGTTGCGCAGTCAAACCAAAGTTTTCATCTCGTCTGAATTTGGGAAGCTAATAAGTATTCAGTCTGGTCCGATTTTATTAATTATCCTGTAAAAAATCATATTTTAAATTGTAATTGAAATATTTACTAATATAAGACAAAGAGACAAAGTAACTATCTGCCTTAAACGCGGACTGCAAGAGGCTGTTGCCGGAGGCATTTGAGCGAATTGAGCGGTATCCCTTTCTAAATGAGAATGCTTTGATGATTGAAAGCATTAAACGTGTAAGATATTCGACTACAGCATTCACGGACAACGAAGAGATCTGAAGGAGGTCATCCCGAATGAATAGAATGGTGCGAACTCGCCCCGGGACCATAATCACGAGTTCCAGAATAATCGAGCTCGCGTTTAAATGAAGCTGAAGGCTTTAACGCGTTTGAATTAGTTTCGTATACACAATATACATTTATACATACATTGCGGAAAATGTCAAATTGTATACCGCTTTATCGGATCAACCCTTGCCCGGGGTTTCTGTGACCGGCATAAGCGTTTTTTTTCTACACCAGACAAAGTTTGCTCCATAGAGATAGGGTTCAAAAATTGAATACAGGAATAAACCCCGTTAAGCAAGGGCACTATGCGGTACTTTGTTTGCTAAAGGGTTAGCGGTTTAATGTCCTGTAATGAGATATACACATACATGTGGGAGCAGCATACACACATACATACACACGCACAATGCAGAACCGAGCCCCCGATGCGGGTGTGTGCGAAGGAATATGTAGATACGCATGAACAAATAGGAAAATTTAGACATGGGGAAAAAGAGACCGATCTACACGACGATATGAGATATCGTGATAGATTCTAGGATTATTTACACTACGGAAATGCAATAAATTTATTTAGCCGTATGAATAAAACGAGTTTTATTTATGCGACGAAAATTTATGACATTCCATGAATGTGTTAAAATTAAATAATGGAAGGAAATATATCAGACAAAGGAATTATTTTATAAAAGATAAATAAAATCGGTATTTACAATAAATAAAAATATATATATAACTTTAAATTAATTTTATTTAATAAAAATATTTTAATATTATATTATTACGAAATTAAAAATATGTCGATTGTATTAATATAATATTAATTATTTGGTATTATTTGTATAAAATAATATTAAAAAAAATATATATAAACAAGAATAAAATAATAAATAAATATGTATATATATAAAAATTATACCATATATCCATTTTTATCACGTGTTTTTTTACAATTTATTTTATTTTATTTTTATAAATTAATTTGGTTGCAAAAACATTTATAAAATGATTGCGTTTATTTATTGGTTTAATTTCTTGCTTAATTTGTTTTTAATTCAATTTTGACACAAAGAAAACAACGCAGGAGCTTGCGGAAGCGGAAGAGCGGTCGTTATTTCCCTCCCGAGTGTTTTTTCTCTAACAACTTGTTACGACCTCGGCCGGCGTTTTGAGGAACATTCGTTTATTTCACGCGGATGTTCATTAATTATTTTATCCGTATTTATTTAAATCGATTGATTATTTTCTTTTTGTTTCTCAATGTATATAAAATTACAATTATTTCAGAGAATGTACACGTCTAGCGCGAACGGGCGTCCAACTCCGACTGTTCGGGTTCCGTACAGCGCAAAGCTCGCTGCTGAAAAAGTTCACATTCTCAACGGCGCGCCGAGCGAGAAAATTCAACAGCGCGCGATTAGAATGTGAAGATTCTGGCGGGTCAGGCCTTTGCCTTTGTTGATACCGTATTCGCTGTCGGTAAGCCCGGGCTGTGACCGGGTTTAGCGCCGCACTACCGGGACACAGAGAGAAAAGCGCATCGGGAAAGTTTTATAAATTTTCTTTTAGGATTCCACAGGATAAAAAGTAAATTTACTTGCCTTGAGAAAATGCAGAACTTTTAAACACACATACACGGTTAACGCGCTAACACAGTCTTTCAATACTTACGCGGCGCAGCTTTTGTTTAGTGCGAGGAAAAATATTTAACCATTATATCTATTATAATTAACAGTGAATCAAAGAAAATGGGATACAAAAGGTACACACTTGATTTACGTGGCCAACATATCGTAATCATTAAAAAAAAATGTTATCGAGGTATTTAATCTGTCGCAAAGGTTCATATATATTTATCTAAAACAAAGAAAGAAAAGGATTCTTCATATTTTATTAGTGGAAATTTTCGTATAATTATATCACTGGAGTAATTACTGTCAAATATGACATTCGGATTGAAGCCCGTTAAATATTTACGTGTAAATCAAATACCGTGGATAATAAGAAATTGTATAATACACCGTGATTATTTAAACAATCCGAATATTAAAAAGAACTCGGATTTACATTATTATGAAAATCCATTCAAACAAGCAGGAAAGCAATTCAAGAACAAGAATATTTCCGGAAGACCTGAAAACGTAACGTATGGCACGCATAAAGGAATGAAAAAAATAAGGAAAAAAAACGAACGTCGCGGAGAAGATAAAATATTTTATCCGAGTGAAACAATAGAGGCGAAATCAACGCAGTACGAAAATAAATTGTATGATTTCCCTACATCGCTGCTATAAATTTCAATAAGTTTATCAAAAATTTACACACGGTATGGAATTTAATTTCATATTTTTCATAATACAGAGGGAGCAAAATGTTTTTAATATCATTATTCTTTAAACGGTTTCTACGTTTTTATTACAAATATTGTAACAATAAACACTTTTGAATAATAATATTTTTTAGATTTGAATATACGTCGTATAGAATCAGTTTTCAAACGATAATATACTGTAGTAAACCAAAATTGGGTGCGGTCAGGGCTTGGTTTAGTGACGATCGGATACAGCTACAATTCGCTGCTCTACTACGGGTTCGACGATTAACCCAAAAAACCAATATAAAAACGCGATAGTCGAAATATTATCACAAATCCATTCAAAATTCAAGAAGAGAGCAATCGCAGTCCCGTTAGATAAAAAAGTTTCATCTCAAAGTATTACATTCATTTCTGCGCGAAAGTAAATTGTCCTACAATTCATTACGTTGCCGTGGCACTTTTGAGATGAAAAAAAAGCTAGTATTCTGCAACGATCACGGCCCGGCCGTACACACAGCTCGTTGCCGAGATGGAGGGGCATTACCCGGATCCGTCTGCGGGTAACGCGGTGTGACCGACCCACTTTTCGTCCAATTCGTTCGAATGAAAAATTTGGCCTTCATCCTGCGGCGGATAGATAATGGCTGATGATGGTGATATACACAACGCGCGCTAAGAAAAGTTCCATGTTCTGACATCATATTTTCATATATAAAATTGGGAAAGTGTGGTGCTGTCCCGCTCGCGAGGATCCGTCCCGCCCGCTCTCCCCTCGGAAGCGGCGGTGCCCCCAAATGTGCGGACGGCGCCGCGGCGCTGCGCTGCAGCTCCAAAGGCGTCCACACATTTGAAGTAGCAGCGCGTTTTCCCAGCGCGCTCGGCAGGTCTCATACTTTAAATTGTGAAAAGTCTCCCCGGAGGCGGCCCCGCTCCCGCGTACAGTCGGCGACCGTGTCGTCTTGTATTGTGGAGAAATTTACAGTTTAACTTCATTTGTGTAAGCTTTCATAATGAAAGTACCGGCTGATTACAAACGCGGGACGTACTCCTCATTTCGGGAACACCGTTGCGGATACGCGCTAGGGAGTCCATTACCGGAATATGTCTTAAAAATGAACCAGAAAATTTGACGATAAACCGTTCGCATATTGGTCTCTAATGCAATAACACCATTACACTCGGTTCGCTTTGCTCATTGAGGGAATATGTGGTCGAAAAGTTGTTCTATGTTTGGCAGGATAAATTAAACAAACAAAACACATTTAGAAGTAACGAGCTAAAATCACGATTACTCGTTAAACGAAAACTAATGTACGCATTATTATAATATTGCAATAATACGATTTTATTACATTAAAATTAATAATTAAAGTAATCGTAAAATTAATAATAAAACATATTGAACGACTATTCAAACATATCTTTAATACAATCATTTCACATTAAATAAATAAGTTAACGAGAACCAGAGGAAAAAAATCTTATCAGGCAAAAAATTGGATGACAGATAATTTTAAGCTATTATTTTTACTTAACTACATTCGAGGATTCAGTTTAAATTAACACGGAATATTTAATTTCACAATGTTTTTTTACAGTATCTAGAGGAAAAATATTTTATCGTCCTTCCTTTATTTTTTATAATAGTTTGAATCCGGGTCGGCATTGAATCTACTAAGTTTTTATTTTCTCTGTCTTTATCTTTTCAAACTAGATCATTGTTGTTGATATTATTAGTAATTGGCAGGCTTCTCTCTATTGACTTTTCTTTTCATAATGTGCCATACATTTTTGATGGGTTATAAATCAGGACTAAAACTTGGCCAAGACAATGTTGAAATATCAAGTTTTTCTATTAAATATTTGATCGGTAAAAATAAGAAAGCGAAATGTTAGATAATTTTTCCCTAAACTAAAGTAAATGGTTAAACAAAAAACATATTTTTTTCCGTCCTATTTCATTTTTGGGCTCTACAGACAGAGTTTATTGGAATTTATTTATAAATCGAATCACTGTAGATTGACTTAACCCCACCAATGCTGCAATTTTGCGGTTATTTTTATTTACCTTATAAATGGTCGCAGTTTTTATTTTGTCACATGAGTTCATTTTCTTTATATTAAATATCATAAAAAATCATACCCCCTCCCCTTGAATCATGAATTTTACCTAAACACTAAGAAATTAATCTTTTTTTGCCTCTCAACGACCGTTACTGCATATATGAAATATATTTATATCACTAAATTATTTATTAAATGAAGATAAACTCGTATGAACGTATACTTTTATTCTTCAAATATAATACGTCAAATTATCTACACATTTAGTTGAAACAGCCCTCGCTAGATTACTATAGTTAACGAGCCTGGGCGTGGTTATGCTTTATGGTTATGTTACTTGGTGGGGTGACCGAAGGAGATAGCTACGTGACACTGGCCTATAGCGGGCGTGAGTGCTGATGATTCTACCTTTAAAAAAATCAGCATACAAGTGACATTAGCCTGAATTTTCTCATCAATACTAATTGCAAGCTGCTTGACATTGATAATTAATTATATTTATCAATATACACTTAATTTATAAAAATATGATTTTGGCAATATATATATATATAGATAATTTAAAATTAGAGATTTCCTACAACAGTCACCCCTCCTATAAAGTTTCCTTTCAACTACTATTTTCTACAAAATACCTTGTCAACCAAAGAGCATTGACCTTTATTTCGCTGGGTAATGTATTATATATTTACGAAATATGTAATTTGACCTCAAAAATATTAGCATTTTGTAGAAAGAAGCAATTTAGAGGAAACATTATAGAAGGGCTGACTGTATAATATAATATTTCATTTTCGTGTAACGTATCGACATTTTACATTTATTGATACATCCACGTTACAACAGGTAGTTAATAGATGTAAGCAGGTTGTTCCATGCCTAATAAATCATAAAACGTACAGTGATCGAGGGGGTTGTTTTGGGTATAATATTATATTGGAGACCACTGTGAAAGTTGAAAATGGCGAACGCATAGGTCCGACTATGTTCACCAGCTCATGAAAATGCACCCCTCGACTCATCTGTGAACGAATGCACACCGTCCGCTCGCGGCCCAAAACAAACATTGTTTGTAATATTAAGAAAATATTTTGAAAAGCTCGCCGGCGCGATATCAGGGCAGGGAAACGATAAAAATGTACATCTTATTAATACATTAAGGGCGGTTATCATCGTTGCGGGGGCAAGAGAGCAATGCCAGAATGCGGCACAGTGTCGAAATGGCACACAATACCTTTCCCCGGCTAAATTGTTAATTAAGTTTCATCATGAACACCCACTACAACCTGTTTCGTGTTTTAAATGAAAACACACAGGGCCGGCGGCGGCGAGCGAGACGGCGCGTTTTAAAATTCCCATTGAGGCTTTTCCGCAAAAACAATAGGCGCGAGCAGGACGCGGCTAGAAGGCCGTCTCGCTCGCGCCAGGCGTATTATTGCGGTGGAGCGGTGAAAAGGACCGAATGTGTTTTTATCCTACGCTTTCCAATGAGTATAAATTATGTATTTTAACCCTTCGCCTGAATAATGTAAAGTGTAAACAATTTGATTGGACAATCTCGAAATGATTTCATAATAATTAACAGAAAAAAACTGACCGCTGGCTAATGAATTTGATTTTAATTAATTTAGTAGCGAAATAAGCGAGAAAAAAATATTTTTTGTTATCAATGTATTAAAATTATAATTGATGAACTTCAGCTCAATATCGCTTACACTATAGGGTTTACGTATGTTTGGTATGGCACGAATAATGTTTTATTTAAGGCCGAATCGGATATAGGCAATGAAAAAAATGTTTTTTTTACCCGTAATTTTAATTGGACATAGTTAAGTAGTTTCTAACAAAGATAAAATTTTTCAACAAAAATATGTGGTTTCGGTAGTATAGTAGGCTTACTTGTAATTCTATTAATATAAGTTTATTGCAGGAAATGTTATCAAAACGTATAATTTCTTGTCATGAAGTGTGAATTAGTTTTTCTGATCTTATGGTTTAAACACATTCGATTTTTCTCAGGGTTAAGTTAAATTATGGTTAAATCTCAAGTCTACCCAAAGAATCCAAAAACCGGCGATGACTTAAATGGAATTTTGCTCAAAGAGTCTTCATTCTCATATATAACAGTAGCTATGGTAACCATTAAGTCAAAATCTTTTTCTACACATAACTCCTCTGTGTAATAATTATATTGATATAAATAAATTTTTCGTGACACACATCATTTGGACAAATGCGACACTGGATATGGTAGGAAAACTTATTATCAATGGTAACAAAATTAAATAAAATAGCATCTTATACTCATTAATAAGTGAGAATTTTTTGAAATTGTACAGGAAGATGATCGAACCTGTAGCTGATTTTTAATAATGTGAGATGGCAGAGGAGATAAAAAATATTTCAGTGATTTGTGGAGTGTTTTGTAGTAATTATGGTATTTTTTAAGGATATGGATCTGACAAACTTTTTTCGGCTGATATTAATAATAAGTGGATTTCAAATAATGGTTTTTTACGGATTCCTCTCATTTACAAATTTGAAAAAAATCAAACAGGAGATTTTGAGTGCTTGGAACTGATTATCGGACACATTAACATCCCGATTTTTAGTGATGGATTTATTTACGGTTATTTCTACTGCGAACCCTGGTGAGACCTTATTCTCATCGTTAAATAATATTAAAATCAATAAAAGAAACCGATTGACAGATAAAGTTAATAGTGTTGTTCTTGAAATGCATAAATTACCAATCCTTAATAGATAATTTATCAAGTGCAATATAATAAATAATAAGTGATATCCACTGTTTGCAAGACTATAGAAAATATCGTTGAATTTCACAATTTTATCAGAGATATATATATAATACCCAAAATGTGTACACTTTTAGTAAGATTTTAGTAAGAAAGGTGTTATTTAAATATACGTATATATTTTAATTAATGGAAGATACGGCTCTAAACACTAATAAAATAATAAAGAATACATCTATATTAAATTCAATAAATTTACACAGCGGCGAAGATCATTAAATTTTCAATATAGACGGATAACCATAAAAATAACAAAACAGCTTTCATCGAAGAACCCAGTATTCAAATTGACATGTTGTTTTATGTAATTACTCCATTTCCATAGACTGAATTTGTTAATGTTACATAAGGAAGAAATAATCAGTTGTGATAATATATATAAAATAAATTAACGGCAAAAAAGTGAAAGGAAATTATTTATTTCATTAAGAAAGAGCCTTTTTAACATCAGTAATATTTAATATTCAAATGACAACAATTAAATTATACGCCTTATATATAATATATAAATGATTTCTTGGTATTTGAATCTCGGAGCGGGTTTAATCTCCAATAACACATTGTCCATATTTTAATGTATAATATAATATATAATTCATTTTATTTTAATATAATATTTAGATTTCATCAAATTATCATTTTATAAATAAAACGAACGTATTCGTTTTTTTTGAAGATTATTATTTATATTAATATGTATTTACTTGTATCAAATATGATCCGTACATATTTTATAAGTAAATACGTTTCATTAGGATCTCACTTAATAATTCAAACCTCATAGGATCGGTTAACCACCATAGGTTGACATCTCGACATTGAAGCAAAGCCTGTTTATATCACTAAGCTCTGTCTTATATATTATATGGCTTAGTTTTGTAAAAAAAACGTTATAATTATATATTATTTTATATTAATTATCATCTGTTATATCCTATTATGAAAGAACACTTTAATTTATTTTTAAAATTAAAACTTTGAGGATTAAATAAATAAGTATATATTTTTTTAAAACATTTTTTAAGCACATAAAGGTACGTATTTCATATAAAATGTTAACTCTGCTACGTAGTTAGTTAGTTACCTCGTTAGGAAAATGTCTGTAAGGTACGTTTTAATCTATTATTCAAGGAATATGTTCTCAGCGGAACATGCTATAACAGAGGGTGAGTTACTCGCCCGAAGACGAGAGAGATCCCGACGATGTTTTATTAAAATGAACATTTTTATAATGTGCATATTTACATCCATTCATAATCCCGATGGATCGGAGCGTTGGGTCGGTGTCGGAACGCATTACCGGACGGAAAATTCGAATTTGTTCGAATTTTCCATTAAACGAATGTGTACGTATTTATTTGTTTTTCAGTTGTACACATACGTAGATTCGAACTAATTCGATTCCGCCATAGGTCATATAGGGCGGGTATAGTTGTTCGACTCCCCAGTCGATTATAATCGAAATCCGGGATAATTACACTTTTGCTTGAACCGAACCATCCAGATTTCTATAATATCTATTGGAATGTTCATATGCGTCATATCAGCATATAATACATACATAAGGGTAAATATTCACCTGGTAAATTTATAACTATATTTTTGAGTTTTGCGAGATTTGCTTGCTTTAAAACGATTATATTTAACAATTAAATTATTTTTCTAATATATAAATGTCCGAATAGCAAATAATAACTATTATATAACAATAATAAAGTACACTTCCGATTATTCGTACATGAATTAAATTCATATATTAAAAAAATTAAGATTCGAAAAAGAAGAATTACACATCGAAACTTTCCGAAGAATATGGAGTTAGTAACTAAGGTCTTCGAGAATGCATCTGGAACACACAAAATTAACCTTTTGGTGATTGAAAAGCTAAAAAACCAAGATCGTTTAAAGAGACAGAACTAAAAAACCTTCCTGTTGATTATTAATGAGGAATGAATGAATAGAAAAATCATTGAATATTGGATCAATACTAATTGGGTTCTAGAAATGAAATTTTTTTTAGAAAGTAAAAGATTGACGCAAAAAGCAATGCTGTTATTAGATAATGCTGTGTCTAACCCAAATGAAAGCATATTAAAAACAGACGACGTCCTCATGCATGTAAAACGTATATCACCTAATGTTACGTTTTCAAATTCAGCACATGGTGGCTGAATTATAATGATGCAGATATTATTTCCAATCTAAACTAATGGGGATGCATATGCGGAGGTAGAAATTATCAATAGTATTAGTAGAGTACGTCGACCAATGGCGATATAAATATAAGGATATAGAATTTATAAGCACTTAGGATTCTTGTGAGCAAACCAAAATCAAGATTTTTATATTAAACATTAGATAATAATGACTCCCAAAATTGACAATGATCTCAAAAATGCAGAGTTTATTGGATTACCAAAGCTTATTGGTCTGTAGGGAGTTTTTGAAAAACTTTTTCTGATAAAAATGAGTTAATTTTTAACAAAAATAATAACATTTCAGAACAATACGGTTTCCGAGAGAGCCACTAGACCAGTGGTTCTTAACCTGGGTTCAATCGAACCCCAGGGGTTCGGTGAAGGTCAAAACACACACCCGACTTATTGTACGATTTTATGCAAAATGATACGACGTATGATATATGGGTTCGGTGAACGCGCATATGAAACTGGTGTGGGGTTCAGTACCTTTAACAAGGTTAAGAACCACTGCACTAGACTGTCGAAGAATTTTGCAGAATTGTTAATAAAATACGCGACGACCTGGAAGAAAGAAGGTATTCCTCCACGGCATTCTTTGATCTAACCCAGGCATTAGGCATGAAGGACTACTGTATAAAATTTAGAAAAACCTTATTCATCATTTTTATAAAATCTTAAAATCATATATCTCAAATAGACATTTCCAAAATGAAGAAAGAACCGCACTGTATCCGATTATCTCTGGAGTACCACGAATCGAAAATACCCTAATAACCACCTATGCAGACAATACGGCACGAAAGTCTGACAAATATTCACCATTGGGTAAAAATGTGGAAAATTATTCCAAATCAAACCAAGTCAGTCCATATACCTGTCGTCCTAAGAAAGGGAAACTGCGCCCCTGTAAGCATTGATGGTGAGTTACTACCTTAAACATACTCAGTTAAATAGCTCGGAATATGCTTAGACCACCGTATAAACTTTAAAAAACATATAAAGAATAAGAGAAAGGGAGTCGAGTGTTGTCGCGTGACGGTATTGGACGTGGCGGCGATGGCAGTTGGGCACAATCATGGTTTCGTAGATTCTACGGAGCTATGAGGAACCAGGCCGCTATCCAGGCCAATTCGGTGAGGTATGTGAACAGAATGTGCCCGTAGCACCCGATCAGACCGTGAATTAAATACGAATCGGCCCTAGCCTCGTCCGATTATTATTGTTACAATCCGCGTGCTGACAGCTCGAATCCCGGGCTTATGGCGACCTGACCCGTATTCGAAGAGCCAAGATAACCCGGAGGACGATCGTCACAGTCCTTCCAATCCAAGACACTCCTCTAAAATAATAATTACGCATATAATTGCGGAATCTACACACAGAATTATTCCTAAATAATAAAATGCTTATCTATAAATCCATATTACGTCCTATCTGGACATATGGTATTCAAATCTGAGGCAAAGCAAAATGCTCGAATATAAAAGTAATAGATCGCTTCCAATCCAAGACGCTACGCATGATCATGGATGCACTTTGATTTGTGTTTTACGACGTGGTCATAAATTATTTTTTAAAATCCACCCTGTGATAGAACAAATCTGGTCCTACACAAATAAATGTAACATAAGACTAAAAAACTATCCCAAAAAACAGGCATCACAGCTGAGAGAAGACATTTCATTTACGAAGAGACGCCTAAAAAGGAGTAGAGCATTCGATTTCTTAAAAGAGCCTGAATAAGGCTCTCGCTTTGGAGATTGAATCGCTAGATCCTGTAATAGTTATTTAATTTTCATAAAACTAACAAATAAAATGCACAGTATTGATACTAAATTCTTATATTATTTGTATATTTATTTAGATTTCTGCTTTTAAAAAATCCACAAAATATAAGCCGTGCAAATCGAGGATCATGTAATTCGAGGGATGTATATACAAATATTATATTTGTACAGCCTTATGAGACAATGAGCCCGAGGGTGAGTCTGTTTAACCTGGGTTGGTGAAATATATATGTATAATACATATGAAAATTTACAGATTATACATGTATATATACATTTTTAGAAATATTAACGAATAAACGAAATGTTAAAGAGTATACGAATAATTAAATATTCATAATGCAAAACTTACTAAATTTACTTGATAGTATAATAAGCAGTGGCATCTAGTGGGTAAAATATTTAAGGGTGCTGCCAAATATTAAAAATTAAAAATGTATATATCGCTCATATTTTATTTCAAATATAAAAATTAGATGAGGTAAAAATACTAAATAATATTTACATTACTAAAATATGTGACAAGCGGAACGTGGTTCAAAGAAGCTGTGAGTCAGTATCACTGAGATATGTGAGTTAGAATGACTGCACCAAGTCGCAGCGCTTAGTGGTGAGACCCCCGTACCACCTCCCGCACTCCGCTACCGGCCCGCATATGTTTAATACCTGACGCTGGTAGCGCTGACAAGCAGACAGCGCTCTTGCACTATATCATCGACTAAATTAATAATTATATTTATACTGTCGTATACATAATACATAATCAATAGACGCATATACACCATGGCCTCGTATAAAACGGTTATATGGTTCCATAAAAACGTCGTGTAATACAAATCCGTGTTATACGAGGTTTTAAGTTCGTACGCAAAATAGTCTTTGCGTTCCAAAAAATATCAAAGTTTCCTTTATATTAACAAAATTGTCAAAATTCACATTTACATATTTATTTTAAAACTTGAATAACATACATATAATAGATCATTCATTCATCATTGCTATCACAAACAATTCTATATGTTCGACTCTTTTTCAAGATCGGTTGTGAGTGTTAATTTTGACTAATTCTGATGTAAATTTTTTCGAAGATTCTATGTCAGCCGACGCAATTTCTCCTTGAATTTTTATATTATGTAGTGAGAATTGTTTCCTAAAACTTTCAAACTAAATTCTACCAGCAAGAAAATTGTGATTGTTGATCTTCAGATGACGATTGTTTAGTTATTTTTAAATAATCATAATTTTTTATTGCTCGTTTTTGTCATTGCAGACTTCTATCCATATCATAAGAGCCCTTTTCATTTTTTCTTATTATTACTGAGCGTGTACGCGCAGTAGTTTCTTACTGATTCTTACGATTTTGAAATCTTGTTATATAAAGCGTGTTCTGCGAAAAATATGCAATAATCATCAATCGTGTTATATATGAACCTATGTTTTTATAGGAGGTCAGGGTGTATATATAAACATTTTTTTTCTCGATTTTCTGCAGTGTATATGGACAGGAATTAATCTCTAAAGGTGCGACATTGCGCTAAGCAGCGAGCTGAGGTGCGACACGGTTTACATTCCACCGGATATAATTTTGTGCCGCAGTCGAATTAAACACAGGAACAAAGAAATGCAAGCGGCGCGAGGTGCTTTCATCTTCGTACGGCGGAAACTGTACGCGTTTCAGCGGGCGCCGTCCCATCTGCTGCACAATTATGTTATAATCTGAGGAACGAATGTACCTCGGAAAATAGTGCACAAGTACGACGTTAAAATATGAACGTCGGACGGTGCGCCCGTGCGGTTTCCGGGATCGAAACGTACGTTAAGGAAGGTGTGTCCAGCTGCGCCCGGATGCAGGGCGCGCATTGCAAGAAACGGGAGAGGACGTCCGACCGAGTCGATACAAGGACGAGGATCAGGGGCCGTTGATCGACCGAGCAAATTCGCAAATTGAAAGTCACGACTGTGGCAGGGGCGAAAGGGGTGGCGGGGCTTGTAGGGGGTGGTGAGAGGGGGGGGGGCGTCGGAGGGGCATGGGCCAAGGTGGTTGAGTGAAGCGCACCACCACCTCGGATATTTGCCCTAATTATTATTGTTAAATTACTCGATGCGATCCTGTTGTTTAAAAGGTCCGCAGTGCGGAGCCGCCTCCCCCCGGCCCGGCGCCCCTCGCCGCCCCGCGCCCCCGCCCGGCCCGCGCGCCCCCCGCTCTCCGCGCCGCTCTGCGCGAGTGTGTGCTCCACTACTCCATTTTTTAAAATAAATATGCCAATCTAATAAACGTTAATTTCCAGCTGCCATTAATGGATCCTTCGATGGCCGCACGATGGCCTCGATCGGCCCCCGGACTCTCGGGTCGCCTTGCTGCCTGACCGAGGCCGCGGCCAATTGATGCGGTTTTGATAAGGAGATGTATGCCATCGGCCATTTTCCGTCCGCTGCAGGATGCAGGCTTTCCCGAAACGTTTGTATATAACAAAGGAAATATTGCATAACGCGAGTGATACTGCAGCGTGCTAACCGAAATCCTGTTTCCGGCGCACACATACAATCGAATCGAACTTTCGAATAAAATTTTATATCCTGTTGCGCACATTTATGTAAAAAAAATAATAACGTTTCGGCAATATACTAAAGAATAAATTGATTATTAATAGGACACCGCTCACGATCAATATTTTAATTAATACGAAAACAATTTTAAATATTACATTAAAATAAATTACCCTGTTACCTCGTTTACATTTTAACATTTACTTAATTACACAGCGTGGTATTTTAATTTTTTTGTGATTTTAACATTTCCGTACTCTCGTGATCCTGTTCTGGGAAGGCATCGAATTAATGAATAACATAATTATTTTTTAAAGCGTGCGGTTTTCCGACGAGCAGAAAATGAAATGTAATTATTAACATATTAGGGATATTATAATATATTCGTATGCCAAAAATTTGCAGTATAGCAAAAGTATGAATAAACAAACGATTTATTAATATTTTTTTAATATAAAAAGACAATATCAACTAAATTGCTGTAATAAATCAACATCTGATATCCGAAAAATAATATGACTGAATTTGCATAAAGGGTTGAATATATATTATTTTGCGTGACAACATTTCGGTTGGATGAAAGATGGAGAAACTTTTTTAATTAATACGTTTAGTATTGAACAAGAAAATATACATTTTAATATAAATTAATATGTCCGTCGAAGACGAAAATCATAATAAAAAAATGAGGCCAATGAAAATTATCCAAAAAATATCCTAAAATGCACTTTATAATATTTTCTTATATTGTATATTTCATTAGATATAAAGTAATTCTGCACGGTTAGATGTTTCCGGTAGAGTTCTTGACGTTTTGTCACGACTTAGGCTCTAAGCCAAAGACTTAGGCCCCGGGGATTGCTTGCTTTTAAGGCTTAACTCTGTATCAAGAGACGTAGAACCGTGACGAAGCACACACACAGAGGAATGCATTTTAAATGAAATAAATTAATAATAAATTTTACTCACTCGATGTATTGATTGCCGACGGTGGCTGCTGAGGCTGCTGAACAATCGGCTGGGGAATCATGCTCCATCCGGATTTTAATATCTAGAAAAAAATATTTAAGTTATATTACTTTATTTTTTCAACACCGAGCCTATAGCGTGACAATATGCAACAGTTTTCATATTGATTTGCTACTTGCGTGATAAATTTTTACATATTCATGACCGTTTTCAGGCAAAAGACTCACAAAACATGCAAGTGTGTTCACATATGTGTTGTACATATGCATGCATGGATGTGTGCAATCCTCCACGGTAATGGAAACTGGGTGTAAATTTACCATAAAATTTATCACATGGCACACGTTGAATATACACGCGGGTAATCTAGGCTTTTATGTAAATTTAAATGAAAATAAAATTATTACATAATAATTTAATGGGTACTTTAAACGATTCTTTAATAACTAACATCTTGATAATCAATAAAACATCCTAATATGTGCATATATTTAATAAATAAAATTATATTGACAAGATGTACGAGTTTATAAAATAAATTATATCAGTGCCATCTCTGAATATTAAATTAAAAATGAAAATCTGGTGTGAAAATTTCAACATTTTCCGACAGAGCGTCAGAGTTTTCCGACCATGATATAAATTCGATATATTAATAGCATAATTAAATTATATTAACGGTAAGCTTAATAATAAGGTGAACGCGTAATGTTTAATTTATTATTTTTTAAATTGCATAGATTTCATGAAAATATTGAATGGTTTGAAACTTGGGTGATGTAAAATGCGGAGTGGAAATTTTCAGATGTCAGTCATCGCCACTCGAACATCATATAAAATTATGCGCTCATTGATTTAAAACATTGATCTTCAATAACAAATATCGTATATTTTTTAAAATCAATTCTTCGATTGGTATTGTAATTAATATTGTTTAAATAAAAAAGTATGCTTATACATAATTTAAATACTGAAAATTAAGTATGTTTAGATTTGTATAATAATTTATCTTGGATTAACTAAATTAAGTTATAATTAAATTCGAAAATGTATGCGAAAGGTTTCTCGCATTGCGTCATAAGTGTCACAAACACATGTCACAAGGAAAGATTTTTCATTTGCTAGGTCAATTTGAAAATGACAAAATTTACTGTGGAAGAGGGGCGACACGCTTCATACGTTCAATTCTGAAATGACCGGAACATTTTTATCCCTTCGTTAGGGACAAAAGTGCGAAACCACAAATCAAAGGTCAGCAAACGTCGTTTGCACTCGTTCCTTTTTTTCGCACCCCGGCAGTCGTTATTTTTAATTGCTCAGCAATTAGGGACGGCTTCGATATTTGGTATTCAGATTACGTTCGATATACAAATATCGAAACTGAAATTTGGCACGTAAAATAAAATATGAATTTTAAAATTTATCTCTAGAAAGTATGAAAGCGAAAAAGGCGGGGGTTGATAAATTTGTCAGAGTTTGCAGAGGGGCTCCGCGTAGATAGTGGGGACCGTCTTCGCTAATCAATTGCTCGGATGAAAGAATAGACGCGACAGATTCGGGAGACGGGGAAATTGCTTAATGGCGCGGTGTACAGCGTACCGGGGCACGTGACTTGGGTCCCAATTCCGGCACTAGCGTTCGGGGAATGTTAAGTGAATTCACTAATGTTTTTATTTGAGCTGGCACCCTTAACTCTACTAAAAGGAAAACAATAAATTCAGCATACACGACCGAGCGAGACGAATGTTTTTTCCAAAACACTACGTTGTCCTTACAGTTCAGCGTTCCTGTGCTTCATTTACATATACCCTGGGAACGCGGGAAAAGGTTAAAAGAACAAGAAAACCCCGGATAAAAATATACTTAATCGAAAAATTTACGATTTGGATCAAAAATCCAATTATTCTGAACCTGGTTGGAGAATTCATTCTAACAAATATTTAACAAATGCAAATCTATGACTATAACTTTCCTAAATAATGCTTTCATATTCTGTGATTTGTAAATGTTTTAGAAATAGCTGCTACTTTGTCAAAATTAATTCTTCGACTTGCAGAGCCGCTTTAATGTAAGATATTTAATGTAAACAGATAAAAATTACATTCAGCTATTTAGGACTACAAGAAGGATGCTTAATCTATCCGTAAACGAAAATGATTTTTTCATCATTATCTTGGAGATTAAAAATAGTTATTTAATATGCTTCATAATTTGGTCGATATTTTGGATTTATTAACTAATCAATATAACGCGTAAATGACACGCGTACTCGGCGATGTATCGCCGCAGACTGAGCGCGCGCCGCCGACTGAGTTCTTATTAGCGGCACGTGTCACTAGTACGTTTCACTCGCACTTAGCACCACGTACCGAATGTAAGCAAGAAAAAAACATCGCGCCCGCAGCCGCGACTTTTTCAGAGAAATACAAAAAGTTTGTGACATGTAGGATTTATATTAAAAGAGTTATTCGAGAAAAATAAAAAAACGTAGGGTCCCAAACAACCCATCGGCACGGCTAGGTTAATATCGCTTAAGTTGTTCTACGGTAAAGACAGACAGTCGTATGTGAATATGCATTGTCTTGTGTAAATGCTTTCTAAGTTATATATGTACGATGCATTTTTTCATGTTGTTAGTAAAGGGTCAGTAATGGGATCTTATTGTTACTATTGAAATTTTCTTATTGAGCTTTGGATAAAACTATGGGACTATGGGCATTAATCTGGTAGGTGACTTTGGAGCAACCCTAAAAAATACAAAATTCAGCAGTCTATTTTTTTTAATAAACGAAAATGAGAACTTGGATACATTTATAGAGAGAATACTAAAAATCTTGGATTAATGATGTATTTTTGATTGTTAAAAACCGATTTAAACTAATTATTATTTGCCCGATAATTTAATAATGAATCACTTAAAACATCGTTTATTTAATCATGAATAGTTGCAGCCGAATATTAGCTCATTTCTCCTCGGATTAAACAGTCGGCGAATAGAGCACATTGCCTTCAAGTGTCATATAAAATTAATATATACAGACTCGGAGAGATATTCGGATTTGGAGTGGATATGGCGGTGGCTTCGTGCGGGGTGTGGCCCCTTCCGGGGCTTGTACAATATTTACTAATTAACCCCTTCGCACCCCCGCCGACTCAAATGAAGGCGAAGCAGCTCGGGCCGTTACTTTTTATGGAGCTATTTCGACTGTGAAATGACTTTACGCGACTTTCATCGGATTCATTGAAACGGCTGAAGGAATCTTAATGGTCGGATTAGTTGACGCATTGAGGCAGGCCATATTTATATTGGCGAATCCGAGCTACTTTGCGTACATAATATAAATTAATTATATTATCATTATTCAAACATTATAAGTACGTCACGTCGATTGCGAGCGGGGAGTAATGTAGCTCGGAAAATATGGAAATTGCCCTCTGATGTTTTCTTTTTAAAGCATCAAATGGCTAATTCTACGTAAGATCCTTTTTATTATTAAATAACGTAGAAATAAAATTCGTCCTTACCCCTCGGGGACCGTGTGTGTGGGTGTGTCGTGGGCTAATAAAAAAATACATTATGTATATATCGGAATATGGACGTTATATGAATATGTCCGGGGCAAAAAATTAAAGCGTTTTGGGATCCAAATGTGTTTTGCTACAAAAATGTATGGAGATTCGGTTAGCGTCGCCCTTTAACGATAGGGGGAGTGTTACATCGGACTCGATCCACATAAATTATATATGGATTTTCATGGCTGACCGCGAGGGTACAGTATCGCTATAAAAATACACTCTACTCGTAAGAAATATTTTAATAAATTGGGAACTTCGACAGATTCCAACAGAATTCGATTACAAAAATAAAAAAAAAAATAAACAATCCACCTCTAATTTATTGAAATAGAATATGTGGATATCATGGAAATATTTGTACTAATAGTAAACGTTTAATTTAATTATATAAACTCGTCAAAAATAAGATTAAACTTTTCAATACGGTGTTGCAGTTCTGTTCTTATAAATAAAAATTACCAAGCACAGCGAAACAGGTGAAAGCTCTTCGACAATCGACAATAAATAGAACATTTAATATAAATATGAATATCAAGATAAATATAACAACACGGCAACAACAAAGTGGACGAATTGTAATTATAGAACTAAAATAAATCACACATTTTTTAAAATCAAATCCTACATACGTTAGATTAAATTAAGCGCATTATGAAATATTTTTTTTATAATAATTATTATGTAATATTAGCTCATTGGCTACGGGAGAACGTGGATTTACGGGAAAAGCGTTTTTGTGTATGTCCGGGGCGCTCATACCACAGCTATAAAAACAACTGTTGTGGATAACAAAAATTATGGCCTATCCCAGTTACCCAACGGCTAATGACTATGAAATTTTAAACACAAACATTCTATATAAATATATTTAAAATTCAATATTCAAAAGACCTTATTTAAACCATGTTTAATAAAAAAATTCAATTCGTTCCGTTTCCAAAATAGTTTGGTGACCCCTGCTATTCGATTTAATTTTTTTTTTTACATTTATCTATTCAGTAAATGTTGAAGTTCAAATAGTTCAATTAAAGGCTCAATATCCTAATTAATAAAATAGTTATGATTTTTTTTATAAAAATGACGAGTCACCTAATTTCGGCGAATGCGCCCCGCCCCAGCGCATGTTTGACTGCGATTGGCCCCGTAGGCAATGTGTAAACCAACCCAATTTATTGATTTTGGACAGTGAACAACAAATATTAAACATAATGATAGCATTGATTTTAAATAATATATATTATTAATCATCATTCCCCGTCATAGCTTGAAGGTAATTACAATCAAAGTATGATTGTCTAAGTAAATTGCTAATGAGCGCAAATAGTATTTAGATGGTTGACCATTCTGAATAATTCTAAGTGACTCTAGTCAACAGAGGTGAAGGCTGACGACCTCAATTTAAAAAAAATATAAAAGCTGAAAGGCGGGCAGCAGCGCTCTTCAGTATAAAAAAAACACTGCGGTGCAGAAGGCAACGGGAAACCACTGCATTATATATCCCATGAAAACCATGTCCATGGTCCTCCATAAGGGAAATCATGCACATGATCACGATCCTCAGAAATGAGGGAAAGTGGATTATATCTTACATAAAAATATAATAATAAGTAATCGCTTCACGACTCAAAAAAAAAATCATCATTATTATTGAACTAACAATTAATCTGCCTCATTAAACGCTAATAAAGGTATACAATCTATGCATATAATACTAATTGACAATATTTATAATCTAATACATAGAAGAAGATTGAAAATCGCCATGTATTATTTAATAGAATAGAACGCTTCTATGCGATGGGTCGTCTGTTTATTCCGGAAAATAGCTTTTTACGGAGGCTTTTGTCTCCCCTTGTCTAATGCATTTCTAAAACCTACACTTCCATTTCGCGTTGCCCACTGATTTATTAGTGCATTATCGCATATATGTATCTGTACATAAAACAAAATACCTTAAAAAGCTAAGTGTTTCAATTTATATAACACAAGCATAGGAAAAACTTTATTTGAATAAAAAATAATAAAACCTTTCACATGTTGTGGCATAAAATGAAACATGAATAAAAAACGAAGTAAAGATAGAATTGAATTAAATTTTCAACGTACACGCATACACATCGGGGTGCTTTAACTAGAGAAAAATTCGAGTCGCTCTAAATATTCTAGAGGTATGCAAATTTTAAAGTGTATTTTCCAGCACGAGCATATTTTAAAAATCCAAGTTTTAGTTGGGAAATTTGTTAAAACGTTGGAAGATTATGTGAGCAAGGGGAGTAGAGAATGTTCTGAAGAAAAAAATGGTTAAATTAGTGACCGCACAAAGGTAGGCCCGCATTATCATACAAAATTAGGCACACATGGTCATTTCCAAAATAAAATTTACACACTAAAAAACTTTGAGTATTTACTTATCATATTGAAATATAAATACATGCAAATTATAAGCATAAGTATACCGAACGAGAGAATGAAAAGATATGAAAATATTAAATTAAAAGTAACGGGGGTGAGATAACGCAAGCGTCGTGCATCCCTCTCCGGGTTAATATTTAAACAATGCGCCAGAATGAGACGGAGATGCAATGCTGTATCTCCCGCTTGTAAGAAAATTAACATTTAATATGCGGGGTGCTGTCAAAACATTCAGAAATATTATGCATATAACAATAATATAAATAATAATACAATCTTAGCATATCTATTTGTTATGGAATATTTTTTTAAATGCAGTTTTTATCTGTATTTATATGCAGTATTGTTCATGTGAACAATATATCTAATTATTTCATTGATAAATATGTCAAATTAAAATATTTCTCAAATAAATAAAAGTATTTAAACTTACTCACTGCACGACGTTAACTAAGCATATAATAGCTACAGGATATTAAGAAAGTTTTAACAAAAAGCCATGCCCCTTCTAATTAGAGGGCATGACATGGAACTTTCGCTCGGTTCAGGGTTGCTAAAGAAAAAAATGATAATGTTCACGGCGTTGAAAACATGAAAAAGTTTTAATTTTTTCAAATATATCTAATAATAACAAAATATACTGACGTTAAAAAAATATTCATCCCGCAGAATTCGGCGCTTTACAGAAACGGATGCTTATATCAACAGTGGCTTATAAAAACGTAATGAATAATTGATAAAGTTAGATGGCGGAAATTAACGCTCGAAGAAGAATACGAATTCCTTTTCTTTCTCGTAGAATTCTATGTTTCTGATTTAAATAATTAACGTCGAATAGGAAACCCATCGTTTTCCCATCGAGAATAATGAATTGTTTTGGTTGTTTATTAAAACGTACGTGAATATTTAAAATGCTTGCATTCTCTGTTCGAAAATATTTTATTTTTAACTAATTAATGACACGTATCAATAAATGCATAAAGTGTATAACGATTACAATCATAATTATTCCCGTAAATGTATTAATAATTTATGATCGAGTGCTTACACGGTATTCGTTGCAGAATACCACCCATTTAGCTGTAAAACAATAATTATTTAAATTAGGACGTATAAAAAAACTTCACCCCCCTTTAATCCCACCTACCCGCCCCAATCTTGTTACAAGCGGGGGAAGATTTCTGTACTGAGGGAAGACCAGCCAAGGGAGTAAAAGACAATGGAAGCGTTAAGGACACAAATGAGGGAGTCTATGGCGTAACACAGTTTTTTAAAAATATATTTTATAATCCATAAAGTTTTTTAGAATATCTAATTTAAGGGTGGACATGGACGTGCTTCTTAATTATAATTTTTGCGACACGGCGAAAGAGTGCAATTATAAATTATTCCGATGCTCGACGACTAGATCAGAGAAAAATCGAAACAACATAATTTTGCGTAATTTGGTGGATCAGATAAAAAACATAAACATAACAAACGGATATAATGATAAATCGATCTAAAAAAATACATATTTTAATTAAAACCACGAGCCGTTTGGTCCTTGTGTGCCGTTCTAAAGATTCGCAATAATTATATACAATAAAAAAAACTTTGTTAATTATTCAAATTTATTCTTTTTATGTAAAAATTTGACCGAAATTTATTCCCGACCCACCCTTTTATCTCGTAGAGCCATCAAGCAAGAAGAAACTGAAAGAAAAATCTTTGACTTTGTTCTGCTGCGAATGAAGCAGTGGGGTACCCGCCCTCATTAGACTCTGCCAATATTTACCGAGATACTATGACAGAAGACTTGCGACTAATTTTAAACGTATTCAAACTTCAACGGTAGCTATATATAGTGAAACAATGTCTTAAACACACAAAAAAAAGCGTAATGAAATAAATGTTATCGAACTGACACTTATGGGAATTCCTATATTTCCAATGATCCCTCAAAATACTTTTAATAATTAAGATGTCAATTACAGAATTTCACAGATCTATATTTAATTTGATTACAAAAACCTTTCTTTGTTGAAATGAGATATTTTTAAAGTATTATACGGGACTTTCCCCGTGTATGTATATATTTAATGGGAAAGTTCAGAAATATAATTTTTTCATATTAAAAAAAATGGTAGGCAGCTGGCGTGCCAGACGACTTTATTAACAGCAGGGGGCCAAGCTGGGGGACACGAAGGCTACAACATATGAAATATGCAGTGTATGCATATGAAACACGTGGTGGATGGTCGGGACACGCTCATATTGGATTCCGTGAAAATTTCCGCTTAGAAAAATCATGGCACGGCATGGAATTCATTGGAGAATTGTCTACGGTCCGTTTCCATTTTAATTATCTTTCAAATCTGAAAAAAATGACTCTTGACTTTATTCAGGCATAAACATTTTTTATACTATTATTTTAGCAAAATTTAAACAACTTAACAAGACAATCTCTAAACATATATGCTTAAAATGACTATGGCCGAATGCATGAAAGGAATTGTTTATCAAAATGAGCCAGAGCTGGCTTCAATTTAAAAGCAGATATGTGAAGTTGATTAAACAATTGAATGAATTTCGCAATCAATAATGATAACAGCTAGTCACTTATATACATGAAATTAAATAAATAGCCTAGGAATTACAACCGCGCGACATTGAATCTGCGCGTTTTACGACTATTTTTCATTCATTTTCTTTTTAAAATCCAATTATATCGAATTCATTTTCGATATTTTAATGTAATATTAGACATTTACTTCGGAAAAATATGCTCGTATGAACTTTATAATTTTTATTTATTTAGTTTTATCAATGCTAAAAAATAATACCGCGAAAATGGCGCAGAGGCTGGACTGGCTTGGTCATATACACAGGCTTCCTTTGAATAGAACCACCATTAGCCTCATACACCTCACCGAATGGAAACCACTATATAAGTTACCCAAAGAACGACCGAGGAAACCATAGGTCGAATGAAACAACCTAGGTCAGAAATAATAAAAAAACATCGTCATTGAGACGAAAATTCAAAATCATCAGGTAAGAGATAATTTAAAAAAAAAATACACAACACATAATAATGTAAGCAATATTACGGACTTAATCAACCTACAAATACTACGAATTAATTGTATAAATCTAATTTTATCAGGTTGACGAGAAAATGTTTACAAATATTTTAATAAAACATTAATGGAGACATCCCCTAGTATAAAAATATATATATATTTATATAAGACAATGCGTGATTAGCATTAAAGAATAACCCAGGTCGCCAATCACGCATAAAAACATAGTAGTGAAAATAAAGAGAAGATATATATATATATATATATATAAAAGTATAAATGTAAAATAACAACAAAAAAAATAAGTGAAATAAAGAAAATAAGGTATAAATATACAAGGATAAAATACAAAAAAAATACTATATGTTAAAAAACCGTCATTAGTTGGTCCGTTATATGAAATTATAAAATCTCATACAAAAGATCAACGAAATGGCGATATTTGACATCAAATAAATCTACATATTCGACCAAGTGGTTAAGCAGAGTAATAGCTCTGGTTACCGGAGAGTCTTTGAGAGCACCTGTCCTTGCATTTGGCGGAAGAAAAAGCACACGCGAACGAGCTCGATGGTAGTGAGGTGGCGCCCATAAGGCCAGCTCACACAGTACAAGGTGGTTATGAACTGCGCCAACCAACAGCTTGAAGAAATGCTTTGCCAAGTAAATCGACGTTCTTTTCTCAAGGGTTACATTCCCCAGGAAACCCTGTCCCATGCGCTGGGGTATAAATTTTGGTAGAATTCAAACTCCCTCATGTAGAGATACCTTAGAAATTTCTTCTGTATCTTCTCTAATCTGAAGGAATTCGAGGCGTCATAAGGCGCCCATATAATGGAACCTGACTCGAGCAAGCTCCGAACCAATGCATCGTATAGCACTCGTATGACTATGGTGCTATGTATGTGATGAGAATTTCTCAAGACGAAGTACAACGTTCTTGATGATCTCATACACACGACCGATACACGTAATACAACAAATGCTTGATTTAGTAATAATCGTTGCGATGTGGTTGTGCATTGTCTAGAACATAGGTTCCCAACCTATGGGTCGCGATATATATTTTTATCCAAGCTGCAAACTCGCAAAGAAAAATAAATCTTGGAAACATTGCCATGTTTGAGAAACTCTGCAGTGTGGTAGATGAATCTGAAGGGGAAATAGATGAAAATTTGAAGAAGGAGATTGCTGGACATCTTGAATCCCTTGAAAACGAACTTTGGAGTTACTTCCCTGAGCTAAAAAAAAAAGAAGCTAGATTGATAAGAAATCCATTCTCTGCTGCACTCAAATGCCCTTAAATTATCGGGAATTACGATAATATTAGTTTCCTCTCCCTGAAGTTTCAGGTTAAGCCTGTTTTGCTGTTCTAAAATATCTGCTAGATATGCTACTCTTTTCTACCAAGCTTTGTCGTTAAAGTATAGCAAAAGATCATCTTTTCCTCGCACTTCTAGGAACGACTTGATTGCGTCTTTCGATTCAAAGACATGATTCACAACATTTCTTTTCGACAACCAGCGTACTGCAGTGTAGGAAAGAAGAACCTCGTGATCAAAATTCATGTCTTTGCACAGTTCTTTAAACAGACGGGTGTTAAGAGCTCCAGATTTGATGTAATTTATGATTTTTATCAACGAATCAAGTACCTCTTGCAGAGGAATTGGAAGAGTCTTACTGGCAAGGGCATACCAGTGAATCATGCAGTGGATTCCCTTTACTTGAAGAGCTAGTTCTTTACTTTTTTCTGAAAGCCAGATTTTGACCCAAGCATAGATGGTGCATCATCCGTACAAACCCCACAGACGTTTTCCCACTTTAATCCTCCAGTCACAAAAAACGCATTTATCTTCTCCATAATGTCTTCAGTTTTTGTAGTACTCTACAAAAACTGAAGACATTATACTCAAGTCCACTACAAAATAGGAACTCTTCTTTGATATCACCTGAATAAATATATTTCACGAAGACAAGCAACTGAGCACACGAGCTTACGTCAGTTAATTCATCAACTTGGAAAGAAAACAATGGTGAAACCTTGATTTCATTCAAAATCTGCTCCTTAACGCCTACGAACATGTCGGATATACGCCGCCGAATAATATTATTAGACATAGATATTCGTTGCACCTTTACTTCACTAGAATCCCCAAGAACTAATTTCCTAGCATACCTAGATTACACTTATTTTAATCATCCGTACAAACCCCACAGACGTTTTCCCACTTTAATCCTCCAGTCACAAAAATTGCATTTTAGTAAATATTTTTTTAGTTGACTATGAGTTGTATGGCGACCCCCCCAAAACACCCTTTGCGACCCCCTTGGGGGTCCCGACCCACCGGTTGGGAACCTATGGTCTAGAATAAAGTGCAAATGTCGTGATTCTAGCTGCATTTATCAATTTATCATCAAAACCTTTCGACTGAAAAGGTTACATCAGGATTTTAAGAAAATGTATTGAATTATACTAAAACTAAATACCCATAAAATAACTCAAAGAAGCTTAGTAAAAAATTAACATATAACAATAATTTTCAGATGATTGGCATCTAACTATGGTTACTTATTATGCTTGATGCTAATTTTAATTATTGATCTTGAAGAGCTTCGTTCCAAAAAATTGCGTAAAAATTGATAATTGATCATGATAGTTCAAGGACAATTTTATTAAAACAATTAATATAAATTTTATTAATACAATATATTTAATAAATTTATGCAGAATTTTATCTGTTGTCTTTCTAAGCAAAAGTTTCCTTCTTTCTTACAATTGGTACAGTTGGAAGATGAATTCACCCTTGTTCCTTTTGTTAGTTATTTTTTTTAGTGATTGTAAATAGACCCCCATCGGGTGACGCCGTTGGTTTCGACACAATTTTAAAACCTGCCATTGCATATTAATAGCATAATTCAACTTATTTACGATGTTAACGGCTACGCCTCCCTTATGGACTCACTATATACATTTTATATTTATTTCTTTTTCAATGAAAATAAAAATGCCTAAATACTGACACGCAACAATTTTAAGAATAAAAGTTACAATATATTAATAATAATAATGGGTATGCAATTTTTTTTATTAAATTATTAGCACAAAATTAAATATGTTATATTTATATAATGAAGCATTTGATTAAGATCCATTGAAGATTCTCCGAACAAATTAAACGGAGTCCGGCTTAGTTAATCAAGATGAAATTAGGGGATAGGGCCTTTCGCTATTTTATTGTGCCGTATTGAGATGGGTTATATTTATGTACATGAAGTTATTCATACACGAGCTCATAGATTAAGTTACCCCAAAGCAAAAGCTGTCAGGTACAGACATAACCCTTTAGCCACCATATTTCAAGTCTTTCGCCCAGGGAGAGGCACTACTGCTTTGATTCAAACGCGTCTGGAATTTCGTCGGTCTGCTTTGCATGCTTTGCATACCCGAGCTCATGAATGCCTCTAATTATTTTTTATATAATTAAAATATTATTATATAAACGATTTCCGAACGAATGATATTTATATATATATTTGTTAAAATTTCCAACATTGCATGCGACGTGTACGTCTTCGGGTTGTAAAATGTAAGGGTATATAGAGATGTACAGAGGTGAATACGACGTGATTCCATTATAAGTTATTTGGATACGCCACACGTGCGTGAGCCTGTGGATTTGTAGAGAAAGGAAAATACCTTTTTATAGCGCAATAAAATCTATTCCATCACATATACATATAGAGTTAGGAATAAAAGGTATTGAGAACACATGGGGCATAACCCGCTAGAAAGGATGAAAGGGCTTAAATGATTAAAACATACCTGTATATTTTATCCAGCGTCGTAGCGCACGAATATCATAAAGAAAAACAAATGAATTTAATAAGCGAACAAATGAATAAATATTTAATTTTAAAATTGAAATAAAAAAACTGACAACTATAGGCGATTGTTAACAAATCTTGACGTTAGTGAATGATGAATACAAGTTAAAAGATTTAAAACCAAACAAAGACGTACCCAGATGTGTACTTCGATTAGGATATTTTATTTTATATATATTTTAATATTAATAATGCTTCTTTGTAATGCCACGCTAACCTGTAGCATCTGATACATAAACCATCGTCGTGTTGACATTTTAATTTTCCATCCGTCCAATATCCGAATGGAAAACTATAAATTTCCCGAGTCATGCGATTGAATCGTGACACGTTTTTAATGGATCCGGGCCGGTGGAGTGTTCTGTTTTTCTCCCTTCTTCCTTATATTCACACAATTGGCAGCAGGGCGATAAAACTCCGGGAAGAAGTCGGGCCAGGTGGTTAAGTGTTGGACTACAAATCATACGGTATAGGGTTCAATGCCGAGTGATGTATGCGAGAGACTCAAACCTTGTGCCCTTAGAATTTAAACGAGCAGTTTTAGCAACAGCCATCCACCCTGTCGAGTATAGCTGAGTGGTTCCCAAATATTAATATTTTTTATTTATTTAAATAATCGTAGAAACGAACAATATTGGTTTTATAAACCTTCGTTAAAACAATTATTTATTTTATAAATATTTCACCTGTTTTGTTATGAAAAGCCCGATACAAATCTCCAGATGTTGTCTACATGTATACAATTTACGAAGTTTTCAACAGCTTCCGGGATGCTTCCTTTTCTACTTAAATATTCATAAACGTGCATAAGACGTTGTAGACCCCGGCTCACAAATATTAGCGTTTAATTTACAAAGTCCACTTTAGGTTTGAGAAGATCCGCCGGGCCCCTATCATCGCCTCTATAAAGTTGTAAGCCCATCCTGCCCCCGACCAGGAGACTTCTTACCGCAGGCCTAAGTTGCCGCGGAAACTTGTGGGGGCGCAGTAACTTGGGCCGTAAAACCGACATCACTCCATTGGATCATATTAACGTATAGCTTTTTAAAATCATGCACCGTTAAAGCTCATGGTAAGGGAGAAAATGGCTTATCTTCCCAAAATAGAGAGAAAAAATGTAAATAACACTCTTATTAAATGTATACTCGAAATATTAGAAATATTAAATTATTTAATATATTATGAAAATACAAATATTGGATAATGAAATTCGTGGGGTTAATATCATTTGTTCAACAAAATCGCATATAAAATATTCTAAAACTATAAATATTTTGAAATCAAATTACTTAATAACATATATAAAAAGAATTTCTAAAATAATACGAAAAAAATTGATGCGAAACTCGATATTGTGGGAAAAATTTATTCATGAATTTTATACAAAAGAAAAAATATTTTTCACCGTTATTTCTTCGGAATTATTGTCGCTGTCTACTAATATAAATGATTAGTAGAAATTTAAAACGCGTTGAAATATCAATAACTTTTGAATGAATTATTTTATCACAGTGTAATTTGAAATCTCATTTAAACGTTATTCCTATAACAAGAAAAAAAAATCCTAATAAAGTTAAAAAAATCTCTAATTATATTTAGTAATGATAAGATTTTTTTATAGATAAAATATCCTATCGTTACTATGGATGGATGGTATAACAGAAAGCTTTCAAAGCTCAACCATTCAACCATATAAAGACTCATTAAAAATTCTAAAGATGCAAAGGGAATGAGTCATTTTTTAAATATTATTTTAGTTGGATTCAAATTTATATTATTTATTCAATGCAGGATATATGGCATTAAATTAATTATTTCCAACGCGCCAAATTACCTATATAAATATTTTTTTATAAAACATGCAAAGGTAATGGTTCTCCTCCACTTACATACCCCCTGGCTAATGTTATGAAGAATTCCCTGAATTCATAGTTTTTCGTGGACACATATCCGATTCGCGGTTAACTTAAATTATCGAAATAATATGCATGTTGACGGAATTAATAAGAAAAAAGTAATTTGATTGGATAATAAATCACAGGTTTTGATTATTTGATCTCAAAATAATATGATTATATTCCTTTGGTTTAGATAAAAATCCTTTTGTTCCTTAGAAAGCTGAACAGTAGAATTGCTCCTTTTGTCCGAAATGTATACAGCGAATTATGAAGCAACCACCATCTGTGTTGATATGGGTATGTAAGATATTCCTGGGCCTATGACCTTTAAAGGTTGTCGATGTTGCACGGATTGCAAAATTTAGATATTTCAAGAATATCTGGAAGAACATCATAAATATAACTATAATGCATAAAATAATAATGCGTTTCTGTTTAAAATGATAACGAAAAAGAGACGATATTAAATATTAGGTCTTAAGTATGAAATTTGTAAAAATAATAACTAAGCACCTAAATTGTCAATATACTTTTGCTGTTTTAGTGTTAGATATTTTTGGTTCTGTGGTGTAAAAGAATAATAATCGATAATCAATTAAATCTTAGACGAATAAAAAAAATATTTTTAATTTTTGAAAGCACAAAATGATTTACAACGAGGAGATATGTATCCCAGCTTTATAACAAAAACAAAGAAACCCTCAAAAAGTTAACCATATAATAATATTATATATGTCTCGACCTAATATTTAACTCATTGCCTACGGGGACCGTGGATTCCACGTCAAAAGCATTTTGTGTATGTCCGGGGCTCAGCATGCTAGCCGACACTACGCGTTTGATCGGTTGTAACTTTTATAACCTTTTTAATTTTTAAAATATTTTTTTTTGGTTAGATACTTGATAATTGTAGCAATCCAAAAAAAAATATACCTTGAGAAGATTTTGGGAAAATTCGACAAGTGCATATAAAACCATTTATTCGAATAATTCTATGGCTCTTTTTACTCGAAGGAGTGTGTTTCGAAATTGACGATTTTTGTGGGAAATTTTATTGTTTAATATTTACTGCAACATGAACACCATTTAAGAATTTACTTATTTATTACACTGGTATAATCTTTGGTTTTTTCGTCAGCCGATTCTATGCGCTTTGATCTTCTATATCTATTATAACGTTTTGTTTTTTCAAATATTTTTTTAACGGTAGGATACTTAATTTTATTTTTGATGAATAAACTCTTACTGATGTCCTATCGTTATTGTACTCTTTTATTTATGACTTTCCTCAATATACATGCTTTCTTATAATTATTACATATTATTTCATATTTATTAAATAAATACATTTTGATACTGATTCGTTTGTATTCTATATATTCCTTAAATATATGTATGAAATGTTTTTATCCCCTGACTGTAATAAAACAATTTACACTCACTGAGCGAGAAACACACTTTACGTTTTTATACGTTCACATAGTTCAGATTTATAGACACATAACAGAAAAAAATATCTGTCAGTATTAAAGTTTATGGAATCTATTGTATTTTTTACACTTAGTTAATCGGCGCTCTTTTCTTCTACCAGATTATCTAAGCTCATAATTAGTACATGAATGTTCCTTATGATGTTATAACAGATTAAAAACATATACATTCAAGTTTGCAGTGCCATTTTATTCTTAATTAAACTTGTTATTCTCAATTTCTACTAAATAAAACTTTGTGTTTTAAACATGTTTAAAATGGCAAGTTCATTAATCCTTAATTAAGTGCAAAGAAAACTTTTATAGCAATTGCTATATACATACATATATACCCTAGCTATTTCCTAAAGAAACATTCTTGCCCTTTATATAAATGTTTGGATTACGTTATCTTACTTGACCAGAGGGAAGAGACTGTCATACCTTTATTGATGCGCTCTGTCGTTTCAGAGTTTAAGCACATCCATTCGGGGAGATAAATAGTGTATCTAAAATCTACTGAGTAAATTGAATAGCATATACATATAGATATTCATATTGCAAAAGGAGATAGATGATAAGATAAAAAATAATAGCATACTTTAAACATTTTTGAAGTAACTTAGATGGTTAATTATATTATGTATATAGAAAAAATCCAGTTAAATATTAATATTAATATATGCGCATTGTTTGTTATATTAATGATTATCATGATAAACAATACCTAAAAATGTGTCAAAACAATTAATCAATTTTAAATTGATACATCCTGTATATATATGAACAGGAAAGTGCTAAGGAAAATATTTGCTTTGGTCAATCTAAAATAACAAACGAAGCATCCACGTACGGACTACCAAAGGAGAGTGGATGTTGGAATAATATTAAAAAGTAAACGTAGTAGAATCTATATATAATATTTTATTTATATATAAATCTGTATTTAAATAAAATTAAAATTAATCAAAATTTAACTAGCTCTGGTCCGATTTTATTCTGGATTGTAATACAGATTTTTTCAATTTCAATTTGTTTCAGAAAATTCCGGTTAACGAAAGCTCGAATTAACCGCCGGTTTGTACCTATGCTGCGTATAGAGGAGGAGAGTGCGTCGGAGGTATGTCAACACAATTTCATTGTTCACACAAAGGGTTTGTCGAATAAACCCCTTAGGACACACCTGGGGTCGTATCCAGACCCGAAACAGGGGATTAAATATTTAATGAGCTTTTTCGAAGGAATGTCGAAAATTTTCGCTATTAAGCCAAATGTTAAATTTTGGATATGAACCGTTTTATTAATAATTTACTTGCGCAGAAACGTGTTGATTAAATGGAAATTATGTACAAGAAAATCTCTTTGATTTATGATAATTTTCATATATAACTAAATATGAAAATGGTCTGATTATATAATATTTTACATCATAATTATTCACTCATCTTTTTTTTACACGGTAGATACGTGCAAGAAACTAATAGAATTTATAGAAAAATTTAAGATGGCTTCCCTAAATTAAAAAAACCGTATTATTTTAAAAAGAACAGCATTGTGGCATAGAAAATCGTGTAAAAAAGGTAATAATGAGACTCAATAAAAATATTATACAAATATTATTTATACAAAGGGGCTACTCATACATATACACTGCGGAGCTGCAGCAATGTATTCATATTTATTAATCTGATCAGTGCCTACGCGGGCTGTTCCAAGCAAGGACGCTGCCTGATTGTCAGCGCTGCCGGCTTTGTTGGATGGAAGCGGGCCGGTAGCGGAATGCGGGGAGGGGTGTTTTGCCGCCGAGCGCCGTGTCGCGCTGCGACTTGATGCATTCATACAGACTCAAAGCTTATTTGAACCACGTGCCGATTGTTACTTATTTTATTATTGGTAAAATTATTTAGTATTTTTACCTAACCTTTTTTTTATATATTAAATAAAATATGAGCGAAATATGTTTTTAATATTCTGCAGAACCCTCAAATATTTTACACACGAGCCACCACTGTGCATACGTATGTATTTTAAAAAAACTAATAATAACGACACGCCCAATGTTTTAGAATCGAATAAAGCTTTTGGTTTGTTATTACTGTCCTATGTTGTTGAATTTATTATTATTTGGAAGTCTGTTATCAACTGTGTTTTTGTCTCACACGTTGTTTATACATTTCTTGACTTCCAGTAATACAAATCTTCAGGTCCTATTGCAATTTTTAAGCTCGTTCTAGGGCGGGATCATAAGTGAGAAAATGTTTTGTAAAACCCATAGCAAATTAACAACTCTCATGAGTTATATTAGCGGTTAATTGATAAATTTCACCATTTTGTTTACTTTTTACTATTTGTTCCTTTTAGTGGACCGTGTAAAAAAGGTTTTTATCAGCATATATTTTTTAAACTGAGTCCTAAGTTATTATTTGCATAAGCTTAGAGATTTTAATACTGGATGAGGCCAAATTTTTCAAAAAATATTGGTTTTAATAACCTTTACAGATACATTTATTTTTATAATAAATATATTAAAATTAAAACAAGTTATATTGTAAATAATTACAAATATACTTTACTCATCATTATCCTGTTAATAGTATTGAGAATGACTTTTGTATGGGTAAAAATAAACACTTGCCTAAACATCGCTTATAAGTGCCAGATATTAAATATTCTGATACAATATATTCTATTTTAATTTATGAAGCGATGTATTAAAATATCTCATCCATGCACTAATGATCTTGAGATAATAATAAGGTGATGACAATCCAGAAAATCACTAATAAGTATAAAAATAATAAGAGTTACGATAGCTTTTAAACTTCAACAGGCAATGATCTTTTTTCTCAACGAGTAATAATTATTATTAATAATTTAAAAACTCCCCCAATGGCTGCTCCAGGTCGTTGATTAATTAAAAAGAATCTATAATGAAGATGGACTTGCCGTTTTCCAATTACCATGCACGGAATATAGGAAGCCCGTACGTGTGAATAATATATAAATCAGCAGTTGCCAACCTTTTCTGGATGTCGCTACAAATTTGCAATAATGAGTCACCAAACCCATAAGGTCTAATAGGGAAGTTAAATTATATACGTATAATGGATCCTTTGGTACCCTTTTGTATACCAGGGCCCCCTAATTTGGGTCGCCACTGTTAGGAACCAATGCGGAAAACAATCTAAACTCAATTACTCGTAATATATCTACGCCCAATGTCTTCAGTAGCTATTTTTCCCCAAAACACGTGTAAATAAAATGACCTCAACGCAATAATCGTTTTAACACAATATACTTAATTAACAACATTATTTAAATATTCAAATACAATAGGTATATGTACCTTTAAATATTGCGAAACAAACTAAATTGAATATATGCAAATGCGATTCATAACAGTCTCACGCCTTTCTCCTAGTCTTGTATAAATATTATTCATTAATTTGGCGAATGTTTTCCTATGGAGGGGAACATTCATTCAAATTGCAGAAATTTTAGCGAATATCACAGAATTCAACCGAATAAATGTATATGTATGTTTATACATTAGGCATTGCTAAACTTTTAATTGAATTTTATTCATATTTTTATATACAATTTAAATGAATTAATATATATGATTTTAATTTTATAATTACTGTAAATTGGATCTAGATAATAAAAAATATTTTATTAAATTATTGTGCAATGTTTACAATTATGTGATGTTAAATGGGAATCGGGTTGAATTTATCAACCCTATAGTACACTACAAATGTCAATTGTGACTGAATATACAAACCCAGAAGGGCAAACACTCGGCTTTATTTTCAAAATTCCACCGAGACTAAATCATAACAATTCTACAGTCAATATAGATTTAAAAACCCGAGATTTGAGGGGGGGGGGGAGCCATTTACTCCTTTTGACTCGATAAAATCATGAATTTTCTTAGCTTAGTATTGTGTGTTTTTTTTAATATTGAGCTTTATTACACATATGTACATAAAAATTAAAATATTTAAATATTAAATTTTAAAAAATGCTGTGGATAAAATTTATATATTGAAAATTTTCCATTGAAAATGTATAAACATGACATATACAGTTATAATAAAGTGTAAATATAATATTAGATATAATGTAGCATCATTATTTTTTTTAAAAATAAAACATACTTCAATTTATGCGTAGATACATACCTCATTAAAAAGACATAAATAATAATTCATAAAAAACCCCAAGATCAATCAAAGAGAATCATACAAAGTCAAGAAAAATCGAGAAAATCATACAAAAAATAGTAATAATTGACATAGAATGTATATTCGTTTGGTAGCTCGTTAATTATTTTTATTTATAATATAAGTAAACAATTTATATACATATAATAAACTAATTATTTTCATCATCTGTGCTACTTATATCCATCGGTGACTCCTACGATTTTTCATTGATTGATGTAATTTGTTATAAACATACCCGGACTAGCTTGTATAGTTTTTTGTTTCTTTTTCTTATAAATTTCATAATAACAGGCAAGTACTTGCTGAATAAAGTTGCGAACCTTTGAAAATCAGTAGGTGGCTGAGTCCATATTTTTAAATTTTTGAATGCCATCTCGTATTTGGCAAAAGATGCAACTATGTCTTTTGGCACAATTTTTTTGGCTTCGAGTTTATCTGATAGTTTGCGCTCCTTTACATTTTTCTCAATCTCCATCATGTCTTCATTTGTGAGTTAGTTTCTCAACCTCTATTTCACAAATGTTGAATTACATCTTCATTATCATCTTCCAGATTAAAATTTCCTAATCTCTATTAAAATTCATATAGTTATTAAAACATTTTAAGAATCCGTTAAATATGCTATTCATAAATGACGTCGTTGCGTTGGACGATTCTTCTGATATATTTTTTATTGCATAATAGATGTAATTTTTATAAAATTCTTATAATGTTCCTACAATTACTTGGGCAAAAGTGATTATTAAATAATGTACTTTAAAGTTAGTATTACTACTAGATTGTAGTAAAAGAGCCAATCCATCTTATTTGTACCATTTTTTACGCATTTCAGACAATCTTTGACAAATACTAGAATTTTTTAAAAATAAATAAAGTCAGTGCTACATTTATAACTTTGGTTAAACGCAAAGAGTATTTTTAATATATATAATATTAAAATACTATCACTCTCTTAAAATTTAAAGTAAAACAAAAATTTAAACATATTCATTATTGCTCCTTCTGCCTTCTAGACATTATTTATTTGTTTTTAACTAGTTTGAAATTTATTTTACCATCATACGCAACATGGTGAAGTCATTTCAATCTTTTATTTCTTAAATTGTATTTTTTTAAACTCTCATTAATCTCTCATTTTTGAGAACCCTGACAATGTGCATGATTTTCTTTATGGAGGACCGTCTATATGGTTTTCATGGGAGTATAGAGTGCAAATGTTTCCCGTTGTCTTCAGCACCGCAGTAATTATTAACCCTTTGATGAGTGAGTATTTTTATAAGTTTCACACGTTTTTTAAGAATATTATTTATTGATTATTTGTTGTATTTGTAAGGTAAATTACAATAAATCACATTTTTCTCAATCTTTTTTTTACCGGAAAACTTTATTTATTTTGC
>JAGXCT010033714.1:0-44868 GCA_022495035.1 Philopotamus ludificatus | reverse complement strand
TCTACGCGATGCGCCCGCACCCTGGACACGATTTGTTTGCGCATGTACGCGATGCGCCCCGCACTGAAAGGGTTAAACATACACTCAACTCTTTTTTTACACGGTCGATACTTTTCAGAAAAACTATTTAATAAGGCGATTTTGTTATTAAATCCTCGACTTACGCGACTAATTGGTTCTGAAGGTTTTTGCGGAAGTCGAGGAAAGCACAAAATGTAGCAATTTTAGCAAAAAATATGTATTAGTTTCAAAGGATAAGGTGAAAGTAAAATAGATCTCTAGAAAATATTATTTATTGCATTACAGTAAACCCCCCTATAACGTACACTCCGATAACGTTCCCCCCTATAACGTTTGCGGCAGTTTTTTCCTACAACGTTGATCCTCCCTATAGCATTTTTTTTTAAAACGCTAATTAGAAATTTTATTTTATAATTTAATAAATTAACTAATAAAATGTCGCATTATCTTCTCAGCAATTAAGTTGCGAGAAGATTACGTCATCCAAAATACAAGTCATTTGAGGTGGGTAACACGTAAAAATGTAGGATTTACTAATTTCCTTTAAATCAAAAAAAAAATTAAAACGCTCTATAACGTGGAACCTATCTTCGTTTAAGTTTTGGACTAAACAAAACAAAAATATTCCCACGCCCTGCATTTTTACGACTAAATGAATTAAACAAAGGGTACGGGGAGAAAAAATCGGCCTTTTACGACGCACAGCTGTGGCCCATAAAATTTTCATGGCCAAGAAAATAATTTCGAGGGTCCTCAATCCCCGCCCCAGAGCCAATACGAACCCCATCGACTATCTGCATACGATATGGCGGGGATTCTAGTTTTTTTGGATTTATCACTCGGCAACGAGGAGGGGGCGGAGGCCCAGGACTGGCACGCCGAACAGAGCGCGAAGGGCATCAACCCTTCGATCGATACGGCGAGCACGTTTAGTTTTGATAACCGAATGTAGGTTACCGACCACTGTCATCATTAATTATTACCCCGACTATTAAAAAAAGCTTAGAAACACTTTAAAAGCGGATTATCGCAATTTTAAATTGGATTAGCCGACGAGGCGCGGATCGACTTTCTCGCTTCGACTTAATTGCACTTTACAACAATACGAGAAAAATATATTTTCATACGCGGGAAATCAATCGAAGTGACGACCTTTGACCGTTGCTAAGTTTGACCGCTTGACCATCACCTTGCTAGTAAAACGTGCGGTTAAAACGTACCACATAATGATACGTTCTCGACTTTTGACATTTTATCGTTATTTTTTTTTTAGATAGCATACGATGAAATAGTATTTTGTCAAGTTATTGAACGTACGAGAGATCGACGGAGAGCGATAATGAGAGTAGCGCGTTACGCATTGCGTAAACTCGGCCGTTCAATGAAACCGAATAGTGTCGGGAAATTAATTTAATAATCTCTCGATTATCCGGTTTATGGATTATATCAAATTGGACGTGTGAGAAAATCCAACAAAGATGTAGTCATCGAATAGGGTTTTATAACACACTCGTTTTATGTCAATAGTGTGTTAATACCTTCGCGGATGCTTCGGGACACTAATAATTTACACAATTCATAAATATAAACAATTTTATATAATTCTTTTTGAAATAATTTATTATTCTAGCCTAATTTTTTTATGATATTCGTTATACTTAAAGGTCAATATGTCAGTTAAGTAAAAAAAACTGACATGTACTGTAAAGGAAGACCAGTCTGGCGCGATAAACAATGCACTCGTGTCCCATGCGTAATCAAAAAAATGACTGCATATCCAAGACTGTCCGCGAATATGTTAATACTTTCTCAAATATCATTTAAACGCTTATGATTTATATTATATTTATCGCTAAAAAATATTTAAAAAAAATAAAAATAGATTAACAAGTCTATATAATAGATTTTCGGTTAAAACCGTTTATGAATTCGTTTATTATTCAAATATTCATTGTTTTTCGAGTACATTCTATTGCATTAACATGAAGTTTTCCGTATTTGTCTAGATTTACATTTGGTATAAACAAATAACGTTGAGATTCATTCGAATGACGTGTAAAAAAGTGATTTCGTAAATTTAAGTGCTATTTTAAAAAAAGAACAACATTGTTGTATAAAAAAATCTTCTAAAATCGCAACCAACACAATAAATAAAATATACAAAAAATTAATATTATTCATACATATGTATTCTAATTTAAAAAATACATATTAATCTTTTTCATTACTAAAGATGCTTCATATTCATTTTCCCAATGCATATCTATTTTAATGAATTTGTAAAAAAAAATATAATGAGAGTAACTCATAGATTCGTCTAAAAGTGGACGGAAAGGGTTACAGATGTCATGTGTTGTTATTTTCTAAGACCTTTTAATTTTGTTTACTTTTTTATGAGCCTTAGTTTCAGCTTCACTTATAAGACAAGATAAATTACGTGTTTCTGTAGTAAATGCATCGTAAGATTGTTTAATATCATAACTAAGTAGAAGAGAACAAGTTTACGAACTATTAGGAATAAAGCTTAAATTTCTAATGTATGTAGAAGACAGCAAATTGAAACATAGTTGAAAAAAGTATTAAATACGTCTCTTATCATTATAGTGATGATGATACTATTCGCATGTGTAAAAAATAGTACAGATCGACTATAAGAGACGATAGGCTATTATTTTAGAGACTTATTCATTTTATAGAATAAGGCTCAAATGTAGACGACATAATATATTAATTATTTTTTTATATATTTATACTTTTAATACTAAGAAAAAATTTTAAACACATTATTTTGTATAATTCGTCCTCATTCTTAGACAATCGATCCCTCCCCTCCGCTCCAAGTATATGTTACTATGAGCCCTTGAAATGTAATTAGCATCGGGCTCCTAAAAAGTCACAATCCGCCACAGTCGTTCTAGGTCAGGATCATAAGAGAAAAATGCTGCTAAATGCTCTCACGAATTAAAGCAGCTGTTAGTTAATAAATTTCAACATTTTGTTTACTTTTTTATCCATCGGTCATTGGCTATTGTGACATAAAATTATGTCCTATTGCGCCCACGAACATATGTTGTTTCTGGTAACCGTGTCGAAACAAATAATTCGCGTTAAAAAATCCGTGTAAAAATGTTTAAATGATGGACAATATAATCATGTATAATTTTCGCATAACGCGAATTCAAATAAGACGAATTTCTCGATGACGCGTCGAAGATAACGCGATTATATTTTTTGTGCGACGCGATTACAATAACAATAACATAACGGTTTTTCGCGCAAATTAAATCCGATTAGGTGTCGAGCGTCGGACGTAATGTTTAATTGAATATTTAAAATCTAAATTTCGCGACGCGTTTGACGAAGTATCTATTATTTTTTCTCACGGGTGTCGGGGGCTTTGTTATCAAACAATGTGCAATCGTCGGCGATACGAAGCGCGGACGGAGGAATGCGACGTCGGTCGTCGCGAAAAATGGCGCATGCGCGAACAAGATTGCATTGTGCGAAACGAGGAGGCGGGCGGCGGCAGGGGCGAGGGGCAAGCGTGCGTTTGTTGTGTTATCGCGTTATCTCACCCGATGAAGTTCTTGATGAAGCAGTAGACGGCGAAGAGGGCGGCGTCATTGAGACCGATGTCGGGCTTGATGAGGGGCAGGGCAGCGGGGGCGGAGGGCGAAGCCCCGGCCAGCGGGCGGAGGTTGGCCGTGGCGCTCATGGCGGCGGGGGCGGCGGGGGCAGCGCCCCAGCCCCCGCAGCGCCCGGGCGCCGTAGCGCTAGGCCTCCTCAGCGGGCCGAGGCGGAGGCTCGACGCATGGCGGCGGAGGAGGTAGCGAAGGTAGCGGAGGTAGCTGCGGCGAGGGCGACTCGGCCCGATATCGACCGGGCGGAGCGCGTGCGCCCCTGGGTCCTCACACGCCGAGCACGAGGAAGGCCAGGTAGGCGACGACGAAGAGCCAGGGGTAGACGACGTAGGCGCAGAGGGGCATAGCGCGACGGGCGACTCGCGAGAGATACGAGCGACGCCGACGGAGGTGAGCGGCGACTGACGGGCCGCCATGTGCTGTGCTGAGCTCGCGGTGCCAAGCCCTCCCCGGTGTTGCGATCCAGCCCGCCGGAGGCCGTCGCGAGCCGCCGTTTGATAAGCGACCGCGACGAGGGAAGGACCGTCAGATTCCGTTTCGTCGGCCGAAGAACCACCTGACGACGCTATTTCCGTTAAACGAGACGACGACGAATCTATATCCTCGAGCACCTGTTGCCGTCGACGACGAACGTCTTCAAGAAATAAATTATTAACAGAGGATTTCCCGCAAATTTTCAATATCGTCTATAAACAGTGCCATTGATTGAAAAATTTTATAATAAAAAAATTCCAGACCGCATAAGAAAAAAATTGTCGCATCGACATCCTCATCCTTGACATTGACATTGATAACCGTATTGAATGCTTCCTTTATTCTATATTATGCTATCGAAACGATATCGCGTGTTTATGTGGGCCCAAGATTTTTTTACAATTGAAAAAAATAATTATGATACGTTAAAAACGACCGAATTATGCCTCCGTATTCGTCAAACACTATGAACTGCGACCTCTTTATATTCACGAAAAGTAAGAGTATCAAACACACCGCGTACAAAATCGTATTCCAGAGAAGGTGTGGCCCTCGACTTTCGTACATTTCGCTATTTCGCTCATTTTTGTCAATAATGCAAAAATGGTTCGCTTCCGTGTTAGTCGAAAGATATTCGTCATCGACATCAAAACGATGTCTCTCTAGATTTACATGAAGATTGGAAGACTAAATTAATAGAAGATTAAGATAACCAGTTATAGCTGGTTCGACACATTTAAAATGAAGTATTCTTCACAAAATATTAATTTGACTAGAAAAACGAATAATGCTAAAAAATAATTTATTTCCCCATTGTTCAAAACTGTCATGGATGGAGAATATTTTCCTAGACAAATATTCAATGTAGACAAGTCGGCTTTATTTTGGAAAAAAAACCTAGTCGAAGAAAAAATCATTGGTCCTTATACACAAACCATCTAAAAACCGATTGACATCGTTTGACAAAGTTTATAAATGTTTTTTTTTATATCCCTCTACATTCGCACATATTTTCAGGAACTAATTATGTGCGCAAGTCAAGAATCGCATGTCCTTCGATGATTTAAATATACTACGACTTGAGCAATATTGTAAAGATATGTACAATAATGTAAATGTACAATTTAAAGCATTATTAATCTTGAACAATACTCCGGGACATCCATAATATATACAGAATTTATACCCAAAAAACTATGTTGTTTATTCTGCCCGATACTAACACAACCCATGGACCAACCGGATTCTAAAACTATCACAAATAAAATAGTTAACCTAATCAATGAATCAAACATGGACGTCAACAACGAAGATATTAATGAGTTCAATACATCCCTCTAATTTCGAACATTCTCAATAACTAATTATGTGCGAAAGTCGAGGGTTCGAGTTAAATATTGTTGTGGAATATATTGAGAAATATTCACAATCAATCCAAAAATTCAAAGAGTTGGACTGGATGACTCTCAAACCAGATCCTGAATAAAAAGTAATAGAACGTACTACAGTCATACCTCCTATAGCGCTTCTTCTAAATCGCTGTTTTCTATAAAATGCTAATATTCTCAAGGTCAAATTACATATTTTGTAAATAATAAAGGATATTTACTCAAATTGATGTTCAATGATTCAAATCGCTCGTTGATTGACAAGGCATTTTATAGAAAACAGCGATTGAGAGGAAGCGTTGTAGAAGGGTTGACTGAATTGCATATTTACAAGCTAGAAAATATATCTAAGAGAGTATTTATAAAATAATAATACTATCCAATTCGCGATATTTTTTTTATTTAAAAAAAGGATCGATATGATATATTCTATTCAAAATGAAGTATAATTCTGTATCTGCTAATAACAATGATAACACCATTGTATTGAAACATAATAAAACAATACGGCAAACGCGATGAGTAATACAAAACAATACGTTTACCCATTAGAACGACGATAAATTTATCTTAAATAATTATCAATTCATCCCAAAAATAATCTATTATATAGATTACAATGCGGCAAAATTATGTGCAACGTGCACGTTGTGAAAATTCAAAAACTCGAGAACAAGTTTGACGCTCATCAAATTTACCCAGACGCATCTTTCTAAATTTTTGACCGGTCAGACGTTTCAAGGCCAAACTTGCACAATTTAACCTTGCAGAGGACCCAGACGTCCGTCGGGATATTTTCGCTAAATCTTCGCCGAGAAATCGCGATTGCAAAACTAACTGCACGACACAGCAGCACGGCATTATCACTTTTTCGCAAAATAGAGATTACACAACGGACGTAATAATACCCTATCGGTTAAGAGCTAAAAAAAAATTAATTCCGAGAAAACCGCAATTGCGAAAAATGTGCGCGTTGGATGCCAAGAAAATGTGTGTCAAACTGAGAGCCGGAAGTCTCATTTGCTTCCTTGTTGTCGACGCCCTATGTCGCTAATAATTGAGATGTAAGAACGCGAAGATAACGAGCGAGTTCGATTTCAATTGATTTAATTTATTCGCGCAACGTTTCCGGTTTAGCGAGTTGCATGTAAATGCAGCATGCAACGCGCCGGTAAAACACATGTCACGTATCGCGATTATGGCGATTTGCACAAACTGCAATGACAAAATCGCATTTTAAAAGCAGTAATCCGCGCGAAACGCTAAATACAGGCCGCTAGACCAGCGGTCGTCAAACTTTAGGACCTCGCGGACCACTAAATGCAAAATTTCACAAAGGATTTTTTAGTGTTGAATATATTCAGAAAAAAGTGAAAACACATGAAATGAACCTAGTTAACCTTTAAACGCCCAGTGGTCCCGTGCGGGACCGCGGATTTGCGTCGTTCAAATGCCCTACGGTCCCGTGCGGGACCAGTAATTATGGTACATTTTGCATACGGATTACACTGGGAATCAGATTACAGGTCACGCAATTTTTCGTAAAAAATTGCTTGGGCAGTGGCCTGCCTCTATTGCGCATGGCACAGGACCGCTTAAAGGTTAATAAGACTAAAACTATTAATTGTAATTGGTGCCTCCTTGAACACATAAACAGAAAATTTATAAAAACTCAACTTTACTATTCAAGAATAACAAAACGCGCAAATTGTATTTCTAAAAAATCATCTAGGCATCTTTTAGAGCCCTAAAATACCTAAATGAAAGTTTAATAATTCTTTATATTAAAATTAAAAATAATCCACAAACGGAGGCACCAAAATCATTGATATAAATTAAATTGATTAAAAACTTGATATTAATCTAGAAGCTAGAAATTTTGGGCCCTGATGCAAAGTTAATCAAAAGCTCTCCCCCTATTTAAAAAAATAATAAATATAAAAGTTTTGGCCGATAGAATTTATTAAGTATATAATTTAATAAATGTTCTTTCCACACTAGTAACCTTATTGGTTAAATATATTTTACAGGACAATTATGATGTTTGAAGGAATAATAATTACCTTAAAAAATACAAATAACCTAGTCGTGCCGATGGGGTCTATTTGGGACCCCAAGTTTTTGTCTAAAAAAAGCCTAAAGAATAAATATAAAGGATTGACCTTTATTGTCAGCAAATTGCAAAAAAACAACAATATAAGTTTCCATTAGCACGGACACGATGTTTTTTATCGCTCTGTACCGGATGCGAGCGAGGAAATCATCGTGATGTGCCTCAGTCGCGGTGGAACAACGTCGAGTTCGCACGTAACTTATATCTTAATCCAAATTATAAAGCATACCATGAAAAACTATTTTTATTCATAGATAAATCCAGTTTTAAAACAAATGTCAAGGTATTGTCGAAGAATTTATTCATATCTTAAAATGTTTGGGGTCTATTTTCATACAAAATGGACCCCATCGGTCAGAGTCGTTGGTTTCGAGCCGCCGTGACGGATCGAATAATGTCCACATTTCTCTGCAGACCACCACTTTGGCGATCGTTGCGCTAGACAACTCGTGCGTGGAAAATGCTGGAGTTTCGACGCCGATATCTCAAATACTCATTTGAATATATTTATTTTTATGCAAAAAAAAAAATAGCAAACACGGCTCATAGGTCAACAAACTTGGCACAAAAGACACAAGAGAAGCGCGCGATTTTTTTCCCGACGCTCTATGACGTAGGCGATTATTTTTTTTCTAACCAAACATTAACGTTACTTTCCCTACACGCGTTGCATATCGATTAACTTGCAAAAAAAGAACGATTTGCAAATACATTATCAATAACACACTGGCGGAAAGATTTGACGGGTTTGTCTCCGCGTTATTAGAACGTTAAATAATTGTTTTAGAGATGCTGTGAAAGCATATCGCGGCACGTGTCGAAGCGATGCAAAACGTCCCGGTGATTGATAATGGCAGAGACCGATGAAAAATTATCGAGAAGAGAATATACTTTGGCACGACAATTATATAATTAATACATCCGAGCCGTGTTCCGAGAAGCCGTTTATTGGACATCAAGCTTGCCCCAGTTCCCAAATTGGCGAATCCTGGCAGATGTCAATGGCATCAATGGAAAAAAAAAAGTATGAATTTGTTACGTCATCCGTCGAAATAACAAACGATAACCACCGGCCATTGTTTGTGTCGAAACATAATTGTGCGAAATCACGTTGTTCGCCACGAGATGATGTCATAGAATCACAAATGAGGTTTCCGATCGAATTATATAAATTTATTTTAATTACGCAGAATTAAATAATTATAAAACGTCGATGCAAATTGATATTAATGACATTATTATTAAAAAACGTAATTTAAATAAATCAAATAACGATGAATATATACGACTATCGTCACGCCGGCGTGACAACTGCTTATTTATTGCACATCCTAGCGATACGCGCTGATAGCTTTGTAAAAAAAAAATTAGATATGAATGCGTTCCTTTAATTCATGGGAACATCCCATAAGTTTCATTAGTAAATCTAAGCTTTAGCTTTATTTTTGCATTTGTAAATTTATTTTGTTAATAATCATGTAAATATCTCTAGCTGTTAAAGGGTTAAGAACGTATTTTTTTATCAAAAGGATTTAAATAAATAGAATAATTCTGAGAAAATAACATCACTGATATATTTTCGCTTCCTATATACGTGAACGAATGCGTTCATTATCCAAAACGAAGTTTCTGTGACATCATTGTTTGGCAGATATATTTAATTTAATTAAACTTATAAAAAAAACCCGCAAAATTAATTAAACGGAACAATCCCATAAAAAAATTTGAATCCAAGTCTAATAAAATCTAATAATATTAATAATAGCCATTTTTGATGGTCATAGCTTGTGGATAACAATCGAACTATGATTGATAGTACTCGGATCATTCCAATAAAATCAGAGTGACCTTGGTCAACAGAGGGATGGGGAGATGGAGGCTGTCGACCTTTAATTCACAAAAAATGATTTATCAGATATATTACTAAAAGCAGGAAACCAATGCACTATATTTTCCCATGAAAACCATGTTCACGGGTCCTTCATAATGGAATCATGAACATGGTCACGTTCCTCAGAAATGAGGGAAAGTGGATTAATAGTTTATGTAAAGAAAAATAAAATAATAATAATATTTAATCGCATCACGATTTAAAAAAAAAATGCTCTGCATTTTTTACTTGTGTTTTTTTGTCAAAAACAACATTATTATGATGTCTCATTTTCCGGATGCTTCTGCAACTTATTCCTATTTTCTAAGATAAAAAAATATAAAAAGGACGACGTTAGTCAACACTGAAGAGATGAAAGTCAGTTCTGAAAGTGCTTCTACGATAAGAAAAAGCTGATGATATATCTGAAAGGGACTATTTCCATTTTTCAGTTAATAACGTCATGAACTAATTTTTACTGCTGGGTTTTCGGTATTCATATTTATTTGTGATACATGTCAAACGTTTTCGATTGGATTTATATCTGAGATTGATCCAGACCAAGACAAAATATGGAGGCTGATTGTCTTTCCAGGACGTTATTTTACGGGATTTATGGCGAAGAGCTCCATCCTCCATAAACGTGAATAGATTTTTTTTCCAATTATGTTATCAAACAATGGGATAAGTCCATCTTCTATCGATTACATCACAGAATATTAATTCTTACCCTCCACCATGCCAAAATGCACCATGAAATATTAGACTAATTCATCCAAATTCAAGGTACCAAAAAATATCCTTTAACCTTTAAGCGCCCGTGTGCCGTGCGCAATAGAGGCAGGCCACTGCCCAAGGCAATTTTTTGCAAAAAAATGCGTGACCCGTAACTGTAATCTGATTGGAAATTCCCAGTGTAATCCGATTGCAAAATGTACCATAATTACTGGTCCCGCACGGGACCGTAGGGCATGAACGACGCAAATCCGCGGTCCCATACGGGACCACTGGGCGTTTAAAGGTTAATTGGTCTCCAGAACGCTTTTACACACATACTCGTTTGATTACATACTCCTCAGAAAAAATACGCGTTTTTAAAAGACTTCAGCTATAATTTTTAACAGTTGGGCCCAATTGCATCAGCGTTGCTTCTGAAAGGGCATTTTTTGCAACTCTTTTGTGAAGCCCAACACTATGGTGAGCTTTTGTACTATTTTTTGTAAGAGATTCATCATCTATACGACCTTATCTACGGATGGTTTTTATCACCAAACTTTTTTTCGATCCAAAGGTCCAGTCCACCCGAACTTTGAGCAACATTTTCAATATTTACAGTCGATAATGAGATGCTTAATTTAATTGCTTATAACGCAGGATCGCTTGTCAATCTCAGGCGATCCTGTACCTTTCAGAAATGCAACTGATTAAAAGTTCTAACTGAACGAGGGTCCCGTGTCCAATCAATGTCCTGCAAGGACATTGATGGAACTTGATGGAATTGATGGAACCCCAATATAGAATTTTTTATCGAAATTTGTTCGATTTTAATGAATTAATATTGGGTCTACCGGAAAGTTCTGTCAAGATCATGTTATAGCAAAATCCTTTTTTGACAACATCGATGATTGCAGAAGGGCTTGATTCAGCTCAACAAACCATTTCGGACTATATTCTGAAACTAGGATTGGTGTGGAAATATTCGAGATGGTGCCACATGAGTTAAGTGAGAAGCATTTGAATGATTATATGCACATCTCTGTTTGTACGAAACATAATCGAACCCTTGTTGGACCGGATGATAACTGGGGATGAAAAGTGAATTACCTATGAAAACATCGTAAGGAGAAGAGCATGTTGTGAATCCGGAAAACCAGCCCCCTCCACCTCTAAAGCAAAGCTGAGCCTGAATAAGAGAATGCTGTGTATACGGTGGGACATTCTAGGACCAATACATTTTAAGCTGTGAAAACCGAACAAAAAGCTAATTAATCCGAATTGGATAATTTAAAAACAGCACTTCAACAAAAGAAGCTGGCGATGTTCAGTAGGAAGAACATAATACTATTCTGACTATTAGGACTCGTCAGAAACTCGCAGTGCTAGGCTGGGAAATTCTGTCGCATTCACCATACTCCTCGGACCTAGCACCTAGCACCCTCCCATTATCACTCGTCTCTGTCCTTACAAAATTTTTGATTAGGAACACCCAATCTTATGGCGCCTGTGTGCGCCGCACAATCTGGCCATATGGACGGCGCGCCCCTGGGTCCTGGCTACGACGCCTGCCATAATAGAATTGGAGCCAGCAATCACAATTAAAATCACAGAACCCTTTTTTTCCCGCGTCTATTTACTTCTGACCCACTGGCACTCGACTGAGTTGTACTATTTAAATTCGTAGAAACGTACGCGATAAGCCGCATTTGTTTGGATTGCGTTTTAGGGGAGATACTGCAACGTTTGCTATGAAAAAAACGTCGATATCGATTGCTTCCATTATATATTAACCGAGGACTCATCGTTGAGCGCGAGTGGCAAGAAGAGCGGCGCATGCGCGTTCGCCTCTTAAAACCGAACATGCACCGATACCCTCCGCCATATGCACCGCTTCGTGCAAAACGCGATCCATCCTAATTCCATCCGGCGGATCAACGACCCGGCGACCCAGATCCGCAACACATTCACTATGACAACATAATTATATTAAATTTCGCGCTGAAAAATTGCGCCGGCGAAGCGTGCGGCGGTGGCGGCGTTGCCGTCGCAGCACAAACAATGGTGGAAAACGCGAAAATCGTGATTCGATTATGCGCACGAAGAGAGCGAGCGTCGAGAGAGCGCCGGCGCAACATCCGGATAATCGAGTGGCTCGGACGCATCAGAAATACATTTAACATTTATCCATTGCCGTTTCGCTCGCTCGGCCGCTGCCGTCGCTGGCATCCATCCGTGGTCGCGGAATGATGTCATAGCTAAACTTGGAACGTTTCACGCTCGGCCGAACTTTCAAAACGCGCAGAAAAAGCCACACGCGTCGACAATAACAATAACAAGCTTTCGCGGATTCGATCGCGGTGCAGAATATCCTTGTTGACATGATAAACGTGTATAGTATAGCGTAATGTTAATGGGATCATCGCATTATGCGCGAAAAGGTCAAAGAACAGCCTTGAAAGCGGCCGCAAAGTGGGTCGCGAAATTTTCGCACTTTTCTAAATGAAAAATATTCATACGCACGCTCTGCGAAAAAATAGGCGGGGAGGTTACGAGCAAAATTTGCATCATAAACACGCAAAAAAAAAGAATAATAACATCACGCCATTATGATAGTGGTATAGTGCGAATTTGGAACACGCCAAATTTAGCATTGTGTTTTAGTTAAAAGGTCAACAATGCTTTAAACCGTGTGTTTGTGTGGGATACGTTCCATAAAAAACCGTGTAAAAAAAGTGACCCCCCACCAAACATCGGGAAATTGAAAATATGAATTATAATCGTTTCTGGGAATCGTGTAAAAAAAATTCGCGTAAAAAAAGAGTCGAGTGTATTTATTTACTATAACAGCTTTTTTTTGCCATCGGACATTCTATAATGCGAGAGAGCGGGCATGGGTTAACACACGGCGGAGGCGACGCGCCAGACCGCCTGTCGCCAAAGCACGAGGCCCGCGACGCCAACACTCGCCGGTGACGTCGTCGCATAATCCAATAATGGATTCTACACACGACGCCCGCGTCACGCGTCGCATTTTTAAGGATTCCCACGCTGTTGTCAGGGCTAGATTCGCACATTTCGAGAACTTGGCACTGCGAAGAAAATCCCTAAGAAAAAATATTCGCCACGATTCTATTTTGCACGGATTTGGGACAACACGTCGTCGCTTGAACAGGATTGTAAACAAAATCTCATGTTAAAAAAATAGATTACGGTACATGCGACCCTCCTATAGCACGGTATTCAACAATACGGTTTCGCACTAACGCGCAAATTTGTTCGTGAACGGGTGCTGCGGAATATTTGGGGGTGCTGCGGAATATTAAAAATATAAAAAAAAGGTGAGGTGAAAATACTAAATAATATTTGAGCATTTAATTCATAAAATCTGAGTCAGTATGACTCCACCGAGTCGCAGCGCGACAGGGCGCTTAATGACCCCCCCTACCCTCCGCTACCGCCCCGCATCCATCCAATACACGACGCCAGCAGCGCTGACAACAGGTAGCACTCTTGCGTGATTAGCCGGTAGCCCTATGGTGATCTGTTTGTAATTGTATACGTAAATGTAACTTTCACCGTATTAGTCGTTTATTCTGTATCGTTTTTTTATAAATTTTATCTATCTTACAAAAAAAAGGTAGGGGAAATATTTTATTAGAGTTTTAACTATTCAAATATGTAAAAAATGTAATACAATTGCAGACGGAGAGGAAGAGGCACTGCCCTGTATCCTCGAAAAATGACAGTCAAGGAGTGATCAGATTAAACATGGCCTATAAATCGGCTTGCGGCCGATTAAGTTGCTTGGATAAACTGTCGACATTTTTTTTAGAAACTATATACCGTGTTATAGAAGGTTCTCCTACATGTATTCGATAACACAATAATCTATAATAAATAACTGACCCGGTTTTGCCAGCACAATTTAAAAAAAATCTAAATCTATTTCACATATTTTCTATTTAAAATAAGTAATAAGAAAATAGGAAGTGCAGGTTGAATAAACTCGCAGAAATACGATATATCGTATTTTTCTAGTTGATCGAAAACTGCTGAATCGTCCATAGTAGACGTGACAAACGGACCGCAGCGTTCAGTGATAATAAACATTTTCTTATAAATGATTTTTATTTGTTTTCAAAACGAGACTCAGGTTTTTATTATTTCTTGAAATATAATGAAGGATTCGTTAACTATTTGTCTCCCCAGTACAACAAAAACAACGATATATCGTTGTTCAAAAAATTAAATATATTTTTTCTACTGTTCTTTTTTTTTAAATATTACTCATCTCGTGTTGGAAAATTATACTAAATTAATTATTAATCATTTGACTGGCAGATTTTTATAGAAATCCTCGATAAAAATGCTGAATTATCAAATATCCTATTTTTTTGTCAGTTATAGATCCCTTTAATTGTGAAGTTGTAGCAGAAGAGCCTCAAGGATTGGTATGATGAAGCACGTATTGAATTTGAAAACATGGTCGATATGTCTTATTTTTGGATGTCAAGAGCTACATGGAAGCTGTTCCATAATTACACATGAGGAAGCAGTAAAACCAATAAATCTTTTTTTTTCATAATAAAGATATTAAAAGATCGGCGATCACTGTCTCAAGGTAGTGATTTTCCGAGCGATTCATAGCGACGAATTTTTCTTCATATTCCATATTTCGAGTTCAACATTTCAAAATATCAGCGACGCGTCAAAACAAAGTTTTAAAAAAATGGTCATTTGATTTTACGTAAAATGCGAAGGCCATTTCTAAAACGAAGCTCTCTTTAAATTTTGATATTATGCCAGTATTTTGCACGTGAACTAGGAAAACTTTCGGCAATGCCAAATAATCGATCGTCCCCTGGGTGATACGCAGGTATTGTGTGTTAGTATTTATTTATAAGTATAAATTTAGCGAATTCTTCATATAAAGTCAATTGACGCAATAATACGCTTAAATCGATATAGACAAAAACACAGACAATACATTAGCGTATCGAAAGATTACGATACGGCACTTTCAAAGGTGATTTCAATGCAATTTTATCGCGCAATTGCACAAAGTGCATAGTAACCGCGATCGAATTGCATGCGTCGAATGCATGAACTGTAAAATCGGATAAGGCAATACTGCCGATTCGTTAAATATATAATCGATAAATAGTGATACGTATGAAACGATTCAAGTAAAAAAATCCCAAAATTTTCCATGGACACAAATGGAATCGTGTACCATTTAACATAGCCGTGCCGATGGGGTATATTAGATACCTCAAGTTTTTTTAGCAAATTTTCTCGAATGACAATTTTAATATAAATCCTACATATCATAAACTTTTTGTATTTGTCTAAAAAAAGTCAGGAGAATAAATATTATAAATCGTCCTTTATGGTCTGGAAATGCGAAAAAAAATAAAAACAATATTTGCTTGCTGTTGCCACGCGCGCGATGTTTTTTATCGCTCGCATTCGGCACGATGTGCCGAGTGAAAGCGATAGTCTGTGGCGAGACTTAATCGAGAGCGTTGTCATTTACGCGTCATATTAATTAGTTAAAAAAATCCAAAAATCGATCAAATTATGAAGCATATAATGAACAACCATTATTATTCTTAGAATAATCCATTTTTTTTTAAAAAGGGCATGATATCATGACTTGAAAATCTTGGGGTCTATTTTTCATTATGAATAGACCCCCTTCGGCGACGCTGTTGTATTCGATCTGCCGTGGCGGATCGGTTAACACGACAACACAATTGTGAGAATTGGACATAAGGAAAAAAATATGCATATTCTTTGATCAAACCTTCTATATACAGCAGAACCCCGAACGAGCGTTTTTCAGAGGACTTTCAGTGGGGAAAACGATGAATTTTCTCCATCTGCTGATTCATATCAGCAAAAAAATTCACCATGCGAAATATGTGCATCAATCAATACGTCATTTTCCACTGATCCTAACTTGTGTGTTTTTTTTTACAATAAGAAGTCGCAGGAATCGTGTTCGACGAATACAGAGGCATCATAATGCTGCCGTACCACATTTTTATCTGCTTAATTTTGGAAAATACGACTTGATTTCATTGTATTTTTCAAGGCGTCGTGGCCGACAAATACGGAAGCTATGACATCATAATAGTGTTGTTTTTGTCATAATTTTATTCCACATTTTCCAATGTACCAATCTCATGATAGACATCCGTAGACGTGCGACTATTATAGTTATTCGAGAAAAATCAAGAACTTGGAGTCCAAAATAGGCCCCATCGGCACGGCTAGGTTAAAAAATGTCAAGATATCGAAGAATTTATCAACATCTTGGGGTATCTGAAATACCCCCTTCGGACGACGCGGTGGTTTTCGAGCCGCCGTGGTGGATAAGTTAATTAAATTAAATTATTACTATTATTTTTAAAACCGTGCAAAAAGAGAACCAGATGTACATCTATGCAAATCCGGATAAAAACTATACGCAAATCGACAATGCGGCGACCTTCTCCATACAAAGCTGGCGTGTTTCGCTAACAATGGCGGCCGTACTAGATGAATTATGCAGAGCTTCACTATGATACATCTGGCGAAAATTCGCACTGATCAATTGCGCAAATTTGTGTCACCGTTCATGGACGTGGCGTAAAAAAATATTTAGGACACAGCGCACAAAAAAAAATTCAGGCAATATGGTGCGTGACAAAATTTTCGCACAATTGCACGAGGCGTCACATCTTTTCGCACAGGGACCGGTCCGTAATCGGATCCGGCCCTGGTGACGTTACTACAAGACAAGAGTGACGGCACATATTTTTTTTAAAAAGAACCAACAATCAACAGTATGGAAAAAAAATAGATCTGCTACCGACACATGTCTGGGGTGACCCCAATGAAACGGTCGCTGAAACCGTACCGATTCGCGAGATGGAAAAAAACCGGCGATGAGATCACGTCTCGGACACTAAGATTGACATCATTATTTATACGTATAAACATTCTACAAAAATAAACAGCCACGACCGCTGTAGGTGTAGTGTGGTAGTAGCCTTGTGCCACTGTTGAGCACATTTTTTGGCGTGAGCACGTGCTCTCCGATTGCAAAACAAAATCACATCGATCAGGTAAAGCGTTTGAATAACTAATTAAATATTCAAAATCTAGATTATAAGCCACGGTGAGGGTAAAAAAAAATAGTAAAAAGAAAAAAAATCACAGTAAGCTCCAGTTTACAAGCAAAACTACTTCCTGAATACAGTGGGGGATTTATAAGGGGGCCTCTTTCTTTTTTAAAAAAACTAGTGAAACTAGCAGTTCTAGTGATCCAATTACAGATGTTGGTGCAGTTTTAAATATCGATCGTGTCCATTTCAACGAGGCGAAGTAGAAATGTTGCCGGTTATGGTTGAGTATCCAAAAGAAAATATACGTATTATATGAAAATGTATTTAACCATGCCGATAACAAGTAAGTTGTGAAGCTGAAAGAGCTTTCTCTAAACTATCATCTATAAAAAATTAGAAAGATGAGAGAATTATTTGTCTATTCTTTCTATCGAATATGACACAGGCAAATCAATTACTTAGGTTAATTTTAATTATTTTTATTTATTTCATATGATTTTTCATATTTCAACCCCATCCTTAGACAATAGACAACCCCCCCCCCCCCATTTATATTATATTAGGGGCCCTTGAAATGTAATTACCATCAGGTCCCAAAGAGTCATCATCCGCCACTGATTTAGCAAAAATCATATTGAGGAGAATCTAGAGTCAGGTTTCCCAACTGGGTCTATGGAAATTTGAAAAGGGTCTATCAGGTATCAGGGGTCTATTGTAGGTCTCCCCCTTAGATTTTTTTTCTTCAGTAGTGATAGATATATCCGCCATATTATTAAATTTATTAGAAAATTATTTAGTTAAAAGTAGAAAAATCTAGAGAAATCTTCAAAGCAGAAACCGTTTCTTACTAAGAAAAAAAAAGAAAACTGTCGGTATTAATTAAAGAGTCAATAAATGAAGGTTTTCCCAATGGACCTCCTGAGGGTCGATAAGTTTGAAAAGGGTCTGACGTATTCCAGGGGTCTATGGGGGGTCGATGATGATTTTTTTACACTTACACCGTTATAAAGTTTTGGATAGTCGGTTGAAAAATAATGTAAATTTTTAAATATTGAAAGATAATATAAATTATGCCAAATTTTGGAAGAATTTAACTAACCTAAAACTTTAGTACAATTTCCTGTTTTTTTCGTGATTCGATAATCTTTTACGGTTGGATGCAGAGGCTTCGCTGGCCGGCAAAAAACATTCTTGAAAAAAAATGTAAGGAGGGTGGTCTATGAAGAAGACCCCTTATAATTAAATAATTTTCTTTATAGACCCCATACATTTTATGTAGGAAAAAGGCTGAGAACCTCAAGTTTATATATGTTATAATCCCAATCATAATTTATAGACAATTTCAGAGTTTAAAAATCTTAGAAATGGGATCCTAATGTAGATGGAATCGACCCTTTTTTACTCAAAATAAGGCATCGAGTTCGATTATTCATAAACCATGGATTGGATGCAATTTTTCGCCAAAAACAACGGCATTATGATGCCGCAGTCTCAGTGTTTACCGGGCATGGCCTTATGCGACATTTTCCTATTCAAGAAGATGAAAAAAAACACCAAAGGACGACGTTTTGCATACATTGAGAAGATAAATGCCAAAACGAAATTGGTTTTTCAGACATTCTTCGAAGATGCATCTGATGTGAATAAAACAATTATTAATGGCTTAGTTAGCTATTTTTAAGTTGAGGATGAGTGTGCGGCGTCGATGAAAAGCTCTCGGCGACCAGATGGTATTCTGAACGTCCCAAATTTTAATCGGCACGCCAATCTATTTTATTTTAATGCAATGCCAGTACGAAAATAATACGTTTCTGTTGATCAAAATCTGCCACAACAATAGATATCCAAGGGAAAAAATAAGGCAGCGGCCAAATTCGTAGGTGTTCCGACCTCAATGATGAATCATTCTGAAGAGTTTCAAGGGCGAACACATAAGCGTGTCATCGAATTTCAGCAATTCGGCAAGATTTACGAGTGATCGCCAGCAAAATAGCCACAAAAACACGGCAAATAAACCGAGACGGATGCATAAATTAGAAAATTGCGGAAGCGTCCGATCGGCCAAATAACAATTTCGGACGCGATTACAGGTGTGTAATTCGCGACCGCCATTAATTCATCTTAATTGTCACACCGATGCGAATTGCAACGCGACGACCGTGAATCTGCAACCACTCCGCATCCGCAAAATAGCAATGCACGCATTTCGAATGCGGGTTAACACATTGTGAACCGGGCCACTCTGCAAAAAGTAAAAGCAGCCTTTGCCATTACGCAATCCGGTGTAACGGACTAACTAACGACGTGTAATTTGAAATACGCAATACGCTGTGGAAATTTTACAACGCGGAAATAATCAATAATTGTGCCGGGCTGAATGGAGATGAAGAGAAAATGTCCCGATGAAAATTCGACATGCGACGCAACGAAAGAACGCTGCGACGATCCGCTTTACCAACCTAGCCGTGCCGATGGGGTCATTTGGGACCCCCAAGTATTTGCCTAAAAGAGTAAAATAAATATTACAAATAATCATTGACTTTTATTGTTCGCAATTGTGAAAAAAAAATAAAAATCGGGTGCGATGTTTTTCTAACTCGCATCCGATGCCAAATGCGAGTGAAACGTATCACGTTGACGTACACATATCTAACGTGACATGAGAACTTAGCGTGCGGCTCAGCGGCGGCATCGCATTAATTTTGGCCAATTTTACCAAAATATATACTTAATAATTTATAACTATTTTTATTCTTAGAATAATCAATTTTTTTATAAAAGGAAAGATATGGATGAAGAATTCATCAATATCTTCATTTAAAATGCTTGGGGTCTATTTTCAAATATAAATTTTAAGCCAGGGGGAACGAGCAGGAATCAAAATTTCTTCAATGAGCTCATTTACAGTTTGTAAATTTTATTTTTCGTTCTAATTTTTTTTTCTACCACGCGAGGGTAATATGTCAAGGTCAACAATAGAAGATCAAGAAATGAAGGCAAACAAAGCAGTGAAATAAATTACCGATACTTCTTAAACTAAACGTAAAAAGTTTAAGCGGTTTAAACAGTTAAAAAAATAGAAATAGGATGTCGCACGAAAAGAACGACCCCAAAAATTAGATGATAATATCCTGAAGGCGACGGTGGATTCAGGATCATCTTAGTCACATTGTACAGGCAAGAAATTTGGGTTCCTCATGAATTGACGGAGACGGCGGTCGATCAATGGCGTATCATCTGCGCGTCTCTTTTGTCTCGGTATGAAGCCGATCCGTTTTGGCGGCGAATTGTAATTGAAGATGAGAAGTAGGTGCTATACAATAATCCTGTGCAAAAAAACAATGGCTTTCTTCCGGAGAAGTATTTGTTCCGACCCCTCGAACATCACTAACAACAAAGATGGTCCTTGTTAGTGTGTGGTGGTATTTTTTTGGAATTATTCACTATGAACAGCGACAGGATCACCATCACTATATTGTGAACAACTCGAGCGAATAATACAAAACAAGATCCTCCGGAAATCACGGGATCTCGCGCCGTCGGATTACCAAGTGTTTCGATGTAAAATCTAAGGACTTTTCAAAAAAGGAAATCGAACAACTCCGGCAAAAAGATTTTTTTAATAAATACAGTAGAACCTCGATTATCCGGATTAGTCAAAATAAATAAAAAAATACGAATTAAATTTTTGTGTACGGGCGTGCTGATTTTCACATCTGCTGTTTACGTACGTATCTAAATGCGTTTTATGCATTTGTTCAAGTTTCAACAAGTCCAGGTTTTTGTCTAATAAATATGGTGTCGGGTCCGTCAACGATCTCGATATAAAAAAGAAAGTGAAAAAGTTTTAAAGTTTACTAATGGTTTAATGTCAAAGATGGAACCTTAGGAGCGTAAAGTTAAGGAAAATCAGCAAATGAAGAAGTTGAAGAGCGTATTTTTTATGGTTCATACAAAGACGATCATTTGGACAGCCAATATCCAGGTTAATTATTGTGTGAAAAAGGCAACATTTTCGGTCAGCGACTGTTCTTAGACTTCATCAAAGCAAAGTCAGCCAGCTCGAAAGATTCAAAGGACGACATGGTATCAGGAACTCAAAATCGCCGCCTATACACCTTCGGCAAACTCTACTTAAATTTAACATTTTTTTGTGGAGAGGGAAGGATTCGATGAATAATGCATTTATACGCTGACGAGACCGCTGGCATTGGAAGAAACTACCCACAAATCTTTACATCAAGACGCAAGCACCGGCACTAGGTACAAAATTAGCAGAACGTGTCACCATAATGGTGTGTGCCAATGCAACAGGCAGACACAGACTCATAGGACATAGAAATTATAAAGCTTATCATCGAATAACCCACAGAATTTTAAAATAATCCATTTTTTAAAAAAAGTCAAGATATTAATGAATAATTCATCAATATCTTGACTTGAAATGTTTGGGGTCTACTTTCCATTATAAATAGACCCCTTCGGACGATTTGGGTTGGTTTCGACGTGGACGGGCGCTCTTGTAGGTAACTGCCTTGTTTGTAGGTAACAATTGGCTTGTGGGCAACAAGTGGCTTGTGGTGGTACTAGTATTTGTAGGTACCAATGGCTTGAAGGTAACAGTGGTTTGTAGCAATAGTGCTTGTAGGTACGAAATGGCTTGTGGAAGTACCGCCTACCCGTAGGTGACAGTGGTTTGTAAGTAACAGTATTTGCAGTTGATGTTTGTGAGATGACTGTTTGGTACCAGTCCGTTTAACCCTCGGTAGATGCTTTAAAAAAAATATCAATAGTCTTCCTCCGGTTGAATATGATCATCAGAAAAAAAGCCTGGATGAATGGTAGAACATTAGTCCAACACATTCTGAAGCTTTTCAGTTTAGATGCCGTGATGAAGTGGTTTGAGAGTCAAGAAATGAGCATCCCACGAACTGAGCATAGTTTTAAAAGTATTCGCGATTTAGCAGCTCAAAAGGAAAAAAGTTTGGGTTTTAAGCAAAATCGATAATTGTTTTTTTTTAATAAAAAATAATTAATATTAAAGCTATTATTTTATAAAAACGAAAAAAAACATTCACTTGAATATAAATCGCCTTTTCCTGTCAATTATGATTTTTTTTGATTATCCGGATTTGTCCTTATCCGGACTACCTTCATCCCCAATTAGTCCGGATAATCGAGGTTCTACTGTAAATGTTTTTCGCCAGACCTCATCGAGCGACGCCGATGGTTTCGAGCCTTTCGAGATTAACCCCCAAATAAATAAAATTCATTTAACGTATCAAATTTGCACGGTATGATTTGCATGTTATATATCAGATACCTAATTATTTTACATCTCGATAAAACTGCATGTGGCATTGAATTCTAACAAAAAAATCAATATGGCATAAAAAATTTAAAACTTTTCGTGCAAAACTGTCATGAGCAAATAATATATACATATATACAGCCTAGGCCACGTCCTTACATTCTGACGTAACGTTACATGCTCGTTTTATTTTGCACGTTTGCATGAGCGAATACAATTATAGAATTATACTGAACGCGCGGAAAATGGCGTTAGAATTAGAAAATGAGAAAAATTGCACGGCAAAACGTTACGAAACATTCGCAACCAGGAAGAGCATTTTCCATAGCTGTGTCAATAAATTAAAAAACCGATACGTTACCGCGTGTGTGATGGACGCGTCTATTTTCGATATGATGATTATCTTACCTGGAAAAAAAAGAAAAAAAACAAATTAATAAAAAGAGATATAGTTTTTTTTCACGGAACAACAATTACGCTGTGGCGAGTATTAATTTACATTAAGAAAATGTTGCATAGTGACCTGGGCAATAATGCATGATGACGTCAAATACATGTACAGGAAACGAACAAGATGTATGTACGTCAAGGCTAAATGTGCACTCAAATGATTTATTTTAACAGGGTGATCGGAATATCACTGCTCAATAATATACATCTTTTTTTTAATAAAATCAAATAAATCTCTCTGAAATTTTGAGTCATTAATCATTTTAACTGAGCATCTCATCTCATTGTATGGTATGATAAGTGAAACAACTAGAAAAACTTTCGAAAAAAACAAAAACAGATGTAATATTAGTAAAAAATATTTGTGGTGATCAATATAACTCTCATTCACTCTTGAGGGATCATCTGCGGTCCATATTTGATAACAGATAGCAAAACATAAAAAAAAACATTGTAAAAATTAGATTGAATAACTGTTTTTTTGAGTCGGAGTCATAAGTGAGCTTCTTTCGTTATACAGTGAAATCACGTTTTTTCGCTATTTACGTTCAATTTTTACAAACCTATTTTATTCTAGTACCCCGTTTTTAACTCCGATTCTAAGTTTTCCCCTAATTATTTTTTTTATCAGTCCATTCAAAAACATAAAAACGGGGTTTCACTGTATATAATTTTATGAGTTTATAAATTAAGATACAGTTAAAACCCCACTAACACTAAAATAGGGACCGTGTAATTTGGAGACGTGTAATTGGGGGAGTGAAGTCGTCCGGTTGTGTGCGTATAGCCTGGCACGTGTTGAATACACAGCCAACGTTTGACTGTATGTGAATGCGACCGCGCAATTGGGGGATTTGCGGCAAATATTTCAACGCAACGCGTAATTCGGAGTAGTGTTCTGGGGGTTCCATTTATAAGATTAGCATTTTATGACGAAATTGCAAACGATATATCGTTGTTTGCTATTTAGTTGAACATACACTAGCGATCATTGAAAGGTACTGCCAAAAAAGATTTTTTTTTTAGTTTTTAAGTAAAATTCGTGATCGAAATAGTGATAGGGGTATGATTTTTTTGTTATAAAAAGTATTGTTTTTAATTAACTATTTTAACAGAAGTAGTTGTTTATAGTAACGTTATAAAATTAAGAAAATAAACCCACTTGACAAAACGAAAATTGCGACCTTATATATAAGGAAAATTAAAGTTCCTGCGAAATTTTGGCATTGTTGGTTTAGTCGATCTGTAGTGACTAAGTTTATAAAGAAATTGCTAAAGACTGTCTACAGAGCGCAAAAAAAGAACAGGACCAAAGCGGAAGAAAACCGCTCCAGATGATCCGTCTTTTAAAAAGGTTCTGCTCAACCGGTTCATTTAAAAATGCAGTAGGTATAAGAATATACTACTTCGGAGATGAAGGAACAGAAGCCAGTGTAGAAACGATACAGAAAAGGCTCAGGAAATTGGTTTTATGGCAAGATCGTCGACGAAAAAAACACTTTTCTTGAAATAAATGCACACCAAAAAACCACCAATGGGCAAAAGTTTACCGGACCTGGACTAAACATGACTGGAGGAGAGTTATCTCCTCGAATGAAATCAAATTTTACTTGTTTTGGCTCGGATGACATTCAGTATGTAAGGAGGAAACAGCATCAAGCAGGAAAAATGGTTTAGTATTTGTCGATGGAATGTCATAATAATCTATCTCATATAAACGACTGCATTATGCAGGACGATCCCGATTATCCATGGGTCCCGATTTAAACCCCAAAGCTGATGGGTTTAATGTGGGTCTGGATTCAAGCTGTTAGAAAAAGTAATGGAGAGATCACAAAATATTTTTTTATCCTATTTTCAAGTATTATTCCTCAAAGTATTGTAAAACACTTAGTGTAAATAAATGTTGTCTATCATTTTAAACCTAATCTTCAAATCGTGCAATTTTTTTTGTAAATATTTATAAAATCTGGTGCATAAATCTATTTTTTGTCTTGAATTAGTGATTGGTTTGCATTATTAGCCATTATTAAGAGATTCGGAAGTCTTAAATAAATTAAAAATCTCTTAATTTTAATTATATTGCATGTTCTTTAATATTATTCTCAGTATTTCTTTGCATATTAGCCAAGAGAATGCGAGCCAAACCGCCGCAGTGGTTGACAATGCGTTGTAAAATTTATTTCTAGCCACCCTATATATTCAATAACATCATTGCACACAATATTTTTAGCACATCCATCAAATAAAATGATAGTGCATTAATATTATATTGAAAACAATGATGCGTTCGTCTGCCAATTTCGCGCATACGATCGCGTTGTCAATCACAACAAAAAAATAATGTACAAGAAAAACGGTCGTTTGTGCCGCCGATTCCGAGAAAATCAAAAGAATAGAAGCCGTTGAACTGTGCCAGCGAGATATCCGCGAATGTGACCGCAATACGGCCGAAGACGAGGCGAACACATGCAATAAAAAATTGCAAATAGGGGTTAGCGAAATGAAGAGCTCGCTTTGTAGACAAGTGTTCACGGAAGACGCGATTGTATTGAGATAATGGGTTCGCTTAAATGGCACAGCGAGAACCGGTTCGCGAATGAAGATCATTTGAAAGACGACAGCGCGCAATCTGCCGCGGACATCGGGATTGCGTTTCCAGAACAAAGAATAATTAGCGATAACAGAACAATCAGGGGCTGTAGAATATTCGGACATTTTTATTTTTTATAAATAATCAAAGATTTAATCGGCGCGGAAATGTCGGTTTTTGGTGCCGAATTGTCGGGGTCGATTCGGTCCGCGCTCAATTGTCGCCTCATCAAAAACACGCACACAACGGCGTAAAATATTCAATACGTTTCAATCACGTACTCTAGATATTTAAATATTTTAATTAGCATATATTGATCAACGACCTCAGTTATAATCGATGGCTTCAATGATTTTGTCACAGTGCTAGCTAACATACCAAGAGTGGGAGGCAAATTATAATACATCGAGTGTGCAATCGAATCAATTATATTGACCGAAACATAAATAATGTCGAGACCTTCAAATCCCAAGCTGACAAGTGCTGCGGTAATGCACGTGACATTTGCAGAAGAATCCGTTACAACAGCATTCCCTCACAAAAGACGTGTGGGAGATCCGAGCATTATGTTATGATAAAATAACGGCCAAGGATTTCATGTAAAGCAAGGTACCTCACTTAGGGACAATGCATATGGCATAAATACGCTTCCTCAAAGCGTTCGCGAATTAAAACTCGGATGACATCACGTTTGTTATGCTATGCCATTTTTTTCAGCCACAACCAACTCGTCAATCAACCGTATTATATTTACATCGCTAATCACTTGATATATTGTCGGATATAAATATAGTGGTATACAATTTTATAACAAGAATCTAATGAATAAATAAGAATAAAAAACACATGTCGGATGAAAACGAAAGTGAAACCGTGCAGATGCAAACTTTCAATTTCTAAATCAGATCCATCAAATCGTTTTGTGTGCACGTCTGTCATTAAATACGTTTCGCGAAACGGGTTTCGCAGCCGACACCGAATCGCAACATCGGCGCGGATTCAAATTATACAACGGAGATCCGAATGTGCCGCCGTGGACAATTGGGTAAAAGCAAAAATCGCGAAAGGTACCGAAAAAAAATTGGCGATGTCGACATCTCCGCAAAACATCGGCTTCACTTTGACACGTCATTAATTATGCATTAAAATTTTATGTCGCAAGCCGAGAGCGAGAGACACTATTGGCGTAGGTGTGATTCGATGCGACCTAGTTGCTTATATCATTTGAAATTACCAAAAAAAAAATCAAAACAAAAACATTGATTTAGCAATTATACACAAATTCTGACTTGCGCGGTACTCGTTTAACGCGATTTCACCTGTGCGTGAAGAAAAAAATGTGCTAAGATACATTCCATCTACTTTTAGTGATCATTTGCAAGACATTTTTTTCAATTCTCAGTGACAAAAAATGTCCGATTGATCGATCGTGTTATAAAATAATGACCTCATAGTTTAAACAATCGTAACAAATAAATTATTTAAAAAAAAAACTTGAATAAAACATGTCGAGTCAGACTCGACATATGAATGCGAAGGATTAAGCCTATTTATTTCCCAAATCTAACCATTAATATTTTTATTCAATAATACGATTTATTTGTCATGAATTCCTTATTATTTTAATTGATGATTATCCATAATTATACACTACGGAGCTGCAGCACCCCCAAGCAAATTAAAGATTTTTTTTTTTTATATAGTAATATATGTTCCGTAAGCGCTGCGCTGTGTTACGCTGCGATTAGAAGCAGTCCCGCGTCGTTCATACTGAGTCACTTTTAAAATATACTTTTTTTTAATTTTTAATCTACTGCAGCACCCCCAAACATTTTACTCATTATAAATAAAATAAATAAAATTCCACAACCCAACAATCAAATAAGTGATTAAAATAATAATAAGCCATAAATAAATAGAGGTGGAACACAACTTTTTTTACAATTAGTACATAAAGATTCATAAAAATGGAAGAACATGAGTTCCGAGCCATTCTCTCATATTTATTGCCCTACCCGAACGCATGAATGCTCTTTATTATGACAATATACCTTCCTTTAAAACGTCTTACTAATAACCAGGGTTTCAACATGCCCTGAACCGTAATAAACCGATATGTTTTTCAGTTCAGCTCCGATTTTCGTTCCGACAGAAATAACGGGGTTTTCTAGTCTTGATTAAAAAGTGTCTGAAATGGTCCTTTGCTTTATTTTGCATCTTTAAAAACAATTATAAAAAGTTTTTAAATAAGTACGTAAAAGCGAATTATCCGAAAGTTGAAGACCGTTTATACAAGCGACCCTCGACTTTCGTACAATTCGCTATTTCACACATTTAAAAAATTCAATTCATTAAAAAAAGAGCTTAGAAAGATCGTACATTTATATTGAAGCGAGAATCAGTTTTCCCTGGACATAAACCTTCGAAAAACCGATTGACATTGATTCTTGATGGAAACTTGGCTGATGATTTAAAATTGAGGATTATCAAGTAGAAAATCCCAGAACATTGGAAGGGAAAGATAAAGAAATGCTTCCAGTCATTCGGAAATCAAATGAAAAGGCCTGGTTTTCCGAGTAAATATTTAAATATTTGAATTTTAATTCCTTTTTATATCCCTCTACTTTCGGACATTCAACATTCGTACAAATTTCTGAGAATTTATGTGCGAAAATCGAGGGTCGCCTGTATATTAATTAACCTTTTGCACTCGGAAGTTTTCTGAAGTCTTCAATACCTCAACACGATTTATTTAATAAATTATTATGTTGGATTTATGCAATATTATCATTGTTTATAAATATAGTGAATATTAAAAACCTAAAATGATACGTAATTTTTTGTTACATGCCGTCATAGCGGCGGCATTCGAGTGATACGGAAAACTTCGATGCCGCTTCTGTGGCGGCATTCGAGTACAAAGAGTTAAAGCCAAAACTAATATAAGATCGAATTGTATTAAATGCAGTTTTGAATATCACAGAACCAATCACACGATTCTGCATAAATTATGATTTGACATATTATTTGAAATATGAAAATTTACCATCATTCGATTTAATCTAGCGCGTTGGGAAATACTATAAACTAGTATTTATTGGGCATATAAAATATTTAATTGAGTTGCGTTTCCACTGAAAATGTTTGGACACGATTCGTTGAGAAATTCGAATACATGTACACAGGTGTTTTTGGCATTGATACAATGTCTGAAATAACCGAAATAATTTACATACACAATAACTCCATTAATAAATGGAAGAAGATAAAAAAAAACGCCGTGTTTATCTCACCCATGTACGTATATATACTCATCCTAGATAAGTATTCGCAATAGAACGCCCACGTGTGCCATTATTTTGAGAATTTAACTACACGTACATAAAAGTTATATTGGCTTTATGTTGATAATTTAATGGTTTTCAAGACATTATAATTTTATAGAAGAAAAAATAATAAGATAAAAAATCATTTACGTCGCAGTATAGTGAGATATCCTAATAAAACCGCAGCTCAATAAGATCCGTGGTGGCAAAATGCAATTTTTAAAAATCATTTCGCAATCATATCGCGGAGCATTAAACGTATATTGGAACGTACTATGATTTTCCGAGAAAATATCAATTTGCTACGACTTTCTACTCTGCACTTTAATGGGATAACATTAAATCCATTATGAGGGATAAGTAATTTTGCGACAACACAATTACCGTGCGTTATTTAAATATTTTACATAATAAAATATGGCAGTAATGGTATCGCGATATCTTTTTAACGCGCTGAATAAATATTTGAATCGCATGGACTGGAAATAGATCCGTTCAACAAATATTATTGTCCGTATGTGCGCCATTTTCTCGCCGCGTTAACGGAACTTGGATGCAATTGGAACCGGCAACGATTCCAGGTTACCGTTCCGATTCTGGCCGATTGAGCTCACGCAGCATCCGCGTTTGCATAAAACGCGTCCAAGATCGATCCGGCAAACTCATCAATGGCGTGACAAGCTCGAAAAAAGCCTACACGGAATCAGAGCGATTAATCAGTACTCGAGTAGGACAATGCGCATGTGCAAACTTGCAGTGGATCAATGGATCAGCGTTTTTCAACTCTTTTTGCACCACGACCCAGATTGAAACCACAACAATATTAACACAATTTTTATTGTACTACAGTTTGTATTAGATGGACCCAAATGTAATGTCGCATTTTTGGAAAGCATAGTTTTTTTCAGTCATTTGAGTAAGACGTGTTTCAATATTTTGTGTCTACAATCTTCGTTTTGCGTAGAAAAAAAATGTTTAGGTGTCCCTTTAACACTTTCGTGACCGGTGATGCATATGTTGCATCATCACTGGTTCGACCATTGCCGGCCGCATGATGTCATATATGCATCATGATCGCGCCGACCGTTTGTGGCCGGTGATCTAGCATACACATCTAAACAATGAATGCATTTTTATATCTGCAATTGCTAATGCTACATCTATTTGAAATAATACTTCCAATAGCGTAAGTTTTTGGTAATTTGATGCGGCCACGATATTGTTAATACTGACCGAGACGTGTCCTTCGGAAGAACATTTGCGCAGTTGTATGCTGTTTCAGTTTCGCGACAAAAAAAACGCAACGGAGGCAACAAAAAATATTTGCGATGTTTATAGAGACGCATTAAACATCAGGAAATGTCAAAGATGGTTAAAAAAAAATTAATCAGGCAATACCGATTTGAAAAATGAGCCTAAAGTGACGTCCCCGTGAAGTGGATGAAGCAGCCTTGAAAGAAGAGGTTGAAAAAAAACCGACTCTTAGTATCGAAGAATTATTGAGCCGGTACTCCATGTCATCAACTCAAAGATATCTAAAAAAAAAATGGGGCGTCAAAAAGAAGGCGTCTGGGTCCCCTGTGCATTGACTGAGAGATACAAACACATGAGGCGCGGTATCTGTGAGTTTCTAAAGTAGAAAGAAGAGTCGCAACCGATTCTCCATTAGTTTTCCACCTTTTCGCTCATTGGAGCATTATTTACGAGATTTTTTTTTTAAATCAGAAGATGAAATGACATCGGCCCTTTCAAATGCTAAGCCTGCAGAGTTTTATAAGAAAGGGATTTTCGATTTTCCTAATAGATGGGAAAAGGTCATAGAAAATAATGGAATAATTTTGTATAATTTAAGTTTAATAAATGAATTTCAATAATAATAAAAAACGACATTACATTTGGGTCCTTCTAATATTATATGTAGAAATTATATCTACTTAGAATAAAATATAACGATTTTTTTTAATTTAGTATTAGAATTCATAGATTCCTCCGGTTAACCAATGCGTTCACTAACTTAGCTTAGTTGGCGTTAACTCACACAATCAAAGCAATCAACGACTAGTTAATCCTATCAACGCGACGCGCTAGACATTCATGTGCACATGAATAGGGCTTACAACGCGGCGCGCTTAATTTTCATGGGCGCGACTTTAACTAATGTTTACAAGAAAACTAACGAGAATTAAGCCTTGGTTCTTGCTTTAAAAATCAGTTTACAAACACTGCAACAGTCGATTGTTATCGCATCTAACACCCGATCAGACCGACAGAGCAGGCCCTAGCCTCGTCTGATTATTATTGTTATAATCCGCGCGTTGACAGCTCAGCTCCTGGGCTTATAGCTGGCGACCTGGCCCTTATTCGGAGAGCTTAGTTAACCTGGAGGACAACCATCGCAATCCTGGTCTCAGGGTTGAGACGAAAGTGTCTCTGCTGGAGATCTCGTAGTGTCCTCCAGGTTGCAAAGACCCGCCTCAGGGTTAGAAGGCCACATCATGGGTTAGAAGACTACTGGCATTTTTTTAAGCACTTCAGATTCTTATTACAAAAATATTATAAATCTAATTTATATTTTTAACGAATTTAAAAGGATGAATATATCCCAATTCACACTTTTTATAGTTTTCTGATAGGAAAATGGTATATTATCAATGAAAATGGTATATTATCACCGAAAAAATAAAGATTTCTAAGTACATATGTTACTGACGTATCTTGGCATTAGTTGCCATGTTAAATGTTAACTTCATTGTTGGCTGTTGAAAAATGTTTAGGTGTTTTATGTATTTCACCGTTTTTACATTTTTTTTTGTTTAAAAACAATACTTTATAATGACTTGGCCTTCACATTCGCCGTACTTGGCGACACCTTGCGATGCTTTTGAATTACGGAAGATATAAAATACACAAAAATGAGTAGTGAACCGAAAATTCAGCCCCAATAATTGTGAATAACGAGAACTTAGACCCCGACAAATATAAACGGCGTCATTTCCGCGCAGAAACACAAATACATTAGTAATTACTATGCAGGGGACAAAAATAATATAGATAAATAAACAGTTTTTTTAAGAAAAATCTACGTATTTTACTAATTAACATCATAATACAAAAATACTCGACAGCATTTAAAAATATAATTATCCTCATATAATATGATATAATAAATCACAGCATTTAAAATAATAATTAAAATGTGAGACAACTTTCTATTTCAGTTGATAGCATGAAACAATTTGTGATTTTTCTCTTATAGATTTTCCAAGAAAATTATTTTCAAGTGCCAAATTAACGTCTCTTTGACGATTATTATTTTGATTTTATTTTATAAATAATTTTCATTCATACGCCATATGTTAAATGAGATAAATTTAAATTGTTATATGCAAAATTTATCATATCATTATAAACAAGATTATAAATCCTGCATATATTAATAACTGTTTAACGATAATAGAGTAGCATAATAAAGTATGTTTTCATAATAATACGACCTGATTAATTTTATCTATACAAATACTATTATCAGTATAAAATTCAGAAAACATATGAATGTATAGTTAAAAAATAATTTAAAAAACGCATATATTTTCGATTTTGGTCTTCTTTTACGACCCACGCCTTTAATCCGGCCATCATCTAATTTTTTCCGTCCCGTCTGAAAAATGGATTCTGTCAAATCCTGAAAAATATTCATCTACCAAAGCATTTAATTCGACGAAAATTTCTCTCAACTGAGCCATTTTTTTAATTTCGGGAACAGGAAGAAGTCGAGCGTGTCCAAATTCAAGGAATAAGCTGGATGAGGAAACAAATTGAAGCTCATTTCGTACAGTTTAGCCATTGCGACATTTGGGGCATGATGAAAAAACACTTTTTGCGCGTCAATCTTGGCAATTTTTTTAATCAATTCATCTTTCAAATGATCTAATAATGTAGAAGAGTGACGCTTATATTGTCTTATATTAAAATATTCTTAATTATTGAACGATGATAACTTAAGAATCCCAAAAAAAATCAGCGGGTTTTCGCTTTCTTTTGCATACTTTCACCAAGTGATGACTTTTGTGTTGACTGTCGTTTGCACTTTTTTGCAGAGATTGTTCCAAATTACGTCAATAGTACAAAACTATTTCTTTGTTTGACGATTAATTTTATTTAATAACATTTAAAACAGGATAAGTCCATAAATGTCAAGATCAAATTCGGGAAGGTCTTTAAAATTCTATAATAATATTGAGAGCTCGCTAATTAAATCAAATTTCCAGATACAACAACAACAAATGAAAAAAACTTTTTTATAAATGATTTATACAACAAACAGGTACCTGTTTCCACGCCTTGACCTTCATTGGTCCTTAAAGGCTTATTATTTGGTTTTAAAGACATTTATTGGTAGTAGTTCATATTATTAAAATCTTATTCAGAATATCTCAAGAGAGACGTAATGTGCTAAGATACGAATATAATACATTTTTACTACTATGTCGAGTGTGACTCGACATTGTTTTTTTTGCCAGTTCTACTAATTAAAAAAAATAATTCAAATATTTTTATGAGGAATATGGCCAAAATAAAGAATGAGAAAAATAAACCTATTATTGACAACTGATGACGAACAATGTTTAGATGGGTTTTTCCATTTTATAGTCATACGAAAACCAGACACAATGATTTTATGGTTTGTTGATATCAATAAATTCGAGAAAGAAGGAAAAAATAGTAAAAATCTGGTTATTATCTGATTGTTTCGGCGAAAAATAGACGCGAAAATTAATTGAAGTTGACGGAACAATTAAACATTATTGCGCAATAAAATCATTAGTTTTCAAGACAAAATATTGGATCATTCCGAAAGAAATCCATTATTTTTGCATGCTCTTGTTTGAAGTTAAGTTTGTGTCCAAAATCACTTCAATAAAAAAAAAAGAACTAAACTGGGATGTTCTACCGCATCCTCCGCATTCGCCAAACCCGGTTTCATACATTCATTAAAGACAAAAACAAAAATAATTCAGATTCTTATTTTCAGTCGAAGCCACCTAGTTTTTTTTTTATAAAAAAGGGGTTAGAAAACTTGTTGATAAAATTGCCGCATACCAAGACAGCTTGGTTTCCCGCGGTAAGGACACAAAAGAGGAGCCCTTATGTCACTCAGGTTCCTTTGGCTTCGGCTACCGTTCAAGGGTCTAGTAAGGACCATACGCTCAGCGAGTGAGTGTCTAGTGGCTGGCGATTATATTTTAAATTGAAAAAATAACGTTTTAAGTTGGAAATAAATAATAGATTTCTTTCGGGATGATCTAATATATGTCAAAGGTTTGTTAAAAACTGCACTCGACTATGACATATCCTGACGTTGTCGATAAAGTTTCGCGTGTTTTTGGGTACTTGGTGATTTTTATTTACAGATGAAATGGAAAATGTTTAACCCTTTTCTTTCTATCCACTTTAGTCAAATGTTTGAGTTACTCTTGTTATATTTTTTACTAATTTATTAAATGATATATCTTTTGGGCTATACGTCTGGCACACGGAATGGATAGGGTTAAATAATTTTAGCCAAAAACAACACTGTGGTGAGGCCTTGACCTCTGTATTCGTAAAACATAGCTCCCTATAACTTCATTCTATCCTTGAAGATGAAAAAAAAATTGAAGGACGATTTTTAGCTTACGTGTTTTTGATGAACCGACAATTGAGCGCGGATCAAATCGACGCCGACAATTCGGCCCCAATACAACAACCGTAAACTGACAATTCCGCGCCGAAAATAAAAATTGTTTTGTATTATTTTTTATTATTTTAAGCGATGTCAAAAATGACAGCTATGACATAAACGTCACACCCAAAAATTGCATCCTATTCGTTCAATCTTGCATAACTAGTTGTTTTTCTGGCCGATAGAAAATCAAACACAACGATTATTTTCAAAACCGTGCACAATGGAGACCGAGCAATTAGTCAAAAATCCTTCCGCTTCAGGGTCGACGCGTTTCGCGAATCAAAACGTGTCGGCTGCCAAAACCGCTCATCCAAACAATACAATTAGATCATTAAGAGCAACTGGCACAAATCGATTGTCTCGGGGGTTAATTATGCTAAATGGCAATTTGTTCGCATTGTGCATCGGTTTGTAATCCGTCAACAAAAAAATTACCTCACATTCTGAAATTTAAAAATGCAAAATGACATCAGCGAGGAGTGCTCCGCCGCGATAACGGCCGCAGTGCAAACACGAACGTACCCGTTTGCCCGCGAAAATAATCGCCAATCAGAGCAAACAGACCTCGCCTTGTTAATCAATCAAAATGTGCCCCTTTCCACATTTGGAAGAATTGCGCAACGCAATACCGAATTTTAAAAGAATCGAGTAAACATCCGCGATTGTTTGTTCTAAGAAACGGCTCATTGTAAACATTACTATCTCATTTATGTGCTGGTTGTCTCAATAGCAGAGAGTATGATTAAATCCTAAAAGACAAGAGGTAATAAAAAAAAACAATGATAAACCGCTTATCTGAACTGTGGACGGAATTGTAGATTGAGAGCAATGACACAATAGTCTCTACTTACTGTTTAATCAAATATATATTTCGTCCTCCCACAAATATTGCATCAATACTCAAATACAGATTATTTCAACACCAAAAAAAACTCAAACAAAACTCTAGTTATTCACATGATATAATATTGACATTTAAAAATATATATTAGGGGGACCGAAAAGAAATCAAAATTTTTTTTTTTCAACTCCTATGCTATTGTTTGTTTAAGGAATGTAGGAAAACGAAGCAGTGAAAAAAATGACGAAAAAAAGATTGACGAGACCCAAAAATTTGATAATGATATCCTGATGGCGACGATGGACTCAGATCGTCGTCAAACAATTTAAGAATTATCATTGAAGATTGGCTGTTCGTGGTCGACAGTTTAGGATCATCTTCGTCGCATAGAAAAATTGTACAGGAATTTGAATTCCTCGTGAAATGACGGAGACGGCGATCGATCAACAGCGTACCATCTGCGCGACTCTTTTGTCTCGGTATGAAGCCGATTTGTTTTTGCGGCGAATTGTAACTGGAGATGAGAAGTGGATGCTATACAATAATCCGGTACGAAAAAAACCATGGCTTTCTTCCGGAGAAGTACCTGTTCCGACCCCTTGACCATCACCAACGATAATGAAGATCCTAGTTTGTGTGTGGTGGGATTTTTTGGGAATTATACGTCAAGAATTGCTTGAGCCTGGCCAGACCGTTACAGCGACAGTGTATGTGAACAACTCAAACGAATGAATCAAGATCTCATAAAAAAACGATTTGTTTTGGTCAATAACAAAAAAAGGATCCTTCAACATAATCACTCAGCAAAAATAACACAGGAAAAAATAAGGGAGCTTGGATTGAAATTTTGAACTAATCCATCCTATTCACCGGATATCGTAGACCACCTTTTCAGATCGTTAGAGCATACATTATCCCTTTGGTTGTCGGCCCTTTTGGGATTACTATTTCAAAAATGCCACGATTTTTAAATTAATAAATAAAATGTGTTGTTTGCGTTGCACGTGATGTTTAAAAATGTTATATACAGGCGAACCTCGACTTTCGCACATTCGACTTTCGCACAATTCGCTATTTCTGCACATTTTTGAAAAATAGTTTTTTAATTATTTTTTTCCAGAAATAAGTAAAATGTTTTGTTCCTGTGCGCTAAAACGCTTATGAGCCCAGTCCGCTGTTAAGTGTTATACCTGTTCGCACATATGCATTAACATACGAGAGCGAGCGAATCAAACGCATGCATTTGAATTTACTAATTTGTACACACTCCCGTCAATGTAGTGTTTCTTCCCCCCAATACTACGTGTCTCATACAACCCATGGACCAAACGGTGATAGCTACGTTTAAACGATATTATATGCGGTCGATCATGAATCAGGCCATCAAGGCAACTGAAATGGAAGGTGGGCCCACATTAATAGATTTCTGGAAAAAAATTATAACATATGGAATGCAATAAATAATGTGGAGATGCATGGGCTGAAATAAAAAGTCAACAATGAAGGTTCGTGGAAGCAACTATGCCCACAGATGATGAGTGATTTCAAAATTTTGATGATACCCCAGAAACCATAACTCTTGAAATAGTTCACCTGATGAATGAACTAAGCCTTGAAGTCAATAGCGAAGATGTTAATGAATTGATAGAATCTCATTCTGAACCATTGTCAAATGAATTTCTTATGGATCGTCACGAGAATGAAAATTCTAGTTCATACGTACAAAACGAAAGTGAGGAAGAAGAACCAGAAGAAATACCCAATACCTTAACATTAAAAAACTTGAACGAAGCTTTAACACATATTGAGAATTTTAAATATTATAGAAGATGTGACCCAAACGGAGGGCAATATCACAAAGTGCGTGGGATCCATAATAGCACTGCGTGTTACAGAACTCTCTATGAAGAAAAGAAAAAAAATAATAAAATACAAAAAACTCTTGACAAGTTCGTTAAAAAAATATAATTTCAATTTAATATGTACTGAGTAATTTTTGACAAATAAAATTTTTGAAGTATATACAATCTTTGGTGTTTTTTTTCTTCCCTCTACTTTCGAACATTTAATTTCGCACACATTTTCAGGAACCAATTATGTGCGAAAGTCGAGGTTCGCCTGTACCCCTGAAGCAAGTACTCTACAGACGGTTTAAAATGTATTGGATACTACGATTTCACATCCGTCGGATCCGGCAATTCTCGCTAATATAGAAAAATCCGATATATCAGATTTCGTCAACCAAAGGGATAAGAGGTAAAAAAAATTAATAATGTCGGAGAAGTGAAATGTTTCAATGAAAAATCGAAGGATTTTTTTAAAAATAGAATCGAACAATTGCCTTTACGCTGTGTTAGAAAACGATCGCGTTATACGAATCCGCACTCACCGGGGTCGCGATGAACGGGGGATTACCTGCAATACATGGATTTTTTTATGATGACTTATCTAATTCTGCACATATTGCAAATAAAACAAGCGAACGATAAATTATATAATTTTTACGTACGGCATAGAAAAAAATCTCAAATACGGATCTATTTACAATAATTATTGACAAAAACAAATAATATAAAAAAAACAACAAAACAATAAAATAAGCAGGCAAGCATGCACACATACATGGAACGCTTTATGTTCATATATATAATAACAAAAAATGCATAAAAATGCATCGAAAAATAAATACAGGGTGAAAATGAACAAAATACTGAACACGGTGATATATAAAATAATAAATATGATTTGTTTCGCAAAGTCTCGCGGCTCAATATTAATATATATATTTATAATCATCTGAAGGCTGCTGCATCGCGACGATCCAGCGTCGAAATGTTCTGACATTTCAAGGCGGCTCTGCTAAACAAATCATACCGCAAAGACGCGAATAAAACGTTCCAGCGTGAAGGGCACATGTCATTGCCTACCTGTGGTGAGGAGGGGCGTGGTCGGTGGGTTGCGGAGACGCAGCTCGAGAGGGTTGGCCGCTAGTCGCGTTCCCAGAGCCTCCCAGCGCCATCGCCAAACCGGAGAAGCTGCGACACATCAATTCAATGGTTTCATACCGTGACTTAAGGACTACTACACATACAGACACACACATAGACACCGCCATTCGCACACACCCAACCGCTAAATATGCAATTATCTAACGATTTCTTCTTGCGCAACCGCGACAGAATAAAACGAACGAAAAAATCGACAAGCACCTCTATTCAGTATATTTGAAAGTCCTTAACCCACTTTGCGGCAAGTTTTGCAAATAGCCAAATGCCAATCATCGAGTGTCCTCGGGCAAAGAACTGTTGCCGTTCGAGCAAGTACACACACATACGTCATCTCGAAAGCTGTGCAAAAAATCTGACACGGCGAACGCATGACTATCCCAATACATTGTTCAAATATCATAATCGCAATATTGGATTAGACGAAAATAACAAAAAAAAAAACCAAGATTTTAATTGAGACGGAAAAAAAGAGATGTTCATTTACTTGTCAATATAGCTATCAAATGTTATGGAGACCAAAAATAGGCCTAATAAAATAAATCAAGTCGGACTTGAGACGAGAATTTCGAGAAAATTCGACGTCGAGTCACACTCGACACAGGAAAACAAACGATTCATACACCAACAAATGAGTAATTCGACCTTTTAATCGCAGAATTTACATAAGTGTGTCCGGAATAAATGTGCACATGCAAAAATACGGCTAAAACTCGAATTTACATACGATATTTATGGGTTCTAAAGCAGTCGTCACGTCGGCGTGAAAATAGCGCCAATGCTGGATAATAATGTATAAACCGATATATTTTTCAGATTCTTTCAACAATAAAACAGAACAAATTATAGATTTTAACTATGTCGAATCATACTTGACACAGAAATCTGATCACAATATAAGTCTCCTGTGATATTATAAACAAATATACAGGTAATTTAACCTTTTAATGGCTGAATTTACAACGTTTACGTTGAAAAAGGATTGCGTGAAAAATTGATGTCGAGTGTGACTCGACATCAGTTTTTATCAGGGATTCGAACCGGAACTGAGTCGAATGAAATATATAGATTTATTACATGTAAGTATGATCGGTACATGTTCATTTCCTTATAGTTTAACCCTTTTCACTCTGTCCACTTTTAGTCGAATCTATGAGTTACACTTATTTTTTTACAGATGTATTTTTAACGAAACCGAAACAAAACAAATAACGTTTCAAATCTTTAGTTTTTATGATTAAATATGAGGTCAATCTATCCATAAACATTGCTGAACGTAAAGAAAACTATCCTATTTTTTTAATAAAAATTGTAACAAAACGAAATGAGGAAAAATTGTAACAGAACGTATACTACAATGTAGAGCACAAACGATCTTCAATTTAGCGGAAATGGAGGGGTGTTGTCTTTTACTGCCCCCTCCACATGAACAGGGTCATTAAATTCGGATGTGATCAAATTAAATCTACAAGAAACGTCTTGTATTATTACATATTATTATAAAAACAAACCGCGTATTTAATTGCGGAAATGAAAATCTATGAAAAACTACGCCTTTAAAATATATTACAAGATCAATCGATTTATTACGATATTAAAATATGCATATAACATCAAATATGGCAGCAAACAAACAAGAGAAAACATTTCATATTTTAAATAAAGCTCTACCTCCAAAAGCGATAGACCACAAGTGAAATTGTACTTTCAAAAATTATGTAGGACGCTCAATATCAACCGAGGTCGGTTTACTTTGAATAATGAATGAGTTTTTTTTTATTTATTTCATTTTCAATAGAAACGATCGCCATTTTACAAGAAATAAATACCAATTTCCACGAAGCCACTTTTTAGCGCTAAAAGAGTCACGTGACCGACGCCGAACGCAAAATAAGCATATTGCGAAAGTGATCATTGTATAACACGTTCTTTTATTACGGGATCAACACTGACATAATCCATCGCGTTATTATTAAAATCGTATCGTGTGCAGTCTGCGGACAAAACAGTTGTTACAATTAGCAATTGTTGATACAAAATGGTAATCATAACACATTGGCACGTCAAACATTCTGTGTGTGTTTGCCGCGGACAAAGAAACAATTTGTCATAAACAAGTCACGGGCATTACTCATCCCGCATTGTACTACAACGAAACTATGCACAAAATAATTAAATCGACATTTAGATTTAGTACGTCTGCATTGCGTTGCGAATCGTGAATTTCGCACATTTTCTTTTTAAAAAAAAAAAATAAGCCGTTTAACGCCATGGCAATTAAATTCATACAAAACATGCTAAATTTTTAGCACACCAAGGTCAAAAAATTTACTGTTAATATCGCAAGCACGTGTTGTCATATTTTTTTCACATTAGAATACGAAACACGCCCTTTTCTTTTATCTGATTATTAATATAAAAAAAAAATTAAAAAAACACATTTATTAATTTAATAAATTAGAAATATGTATTTAAAAATGGATATTGACGAGATTCCATTCGATGATGCTAGACGACAAAGTCTTAATGTAATCGCTTCGACAAACATGCCAGTCAGAATCAGATGATAGCAGCAATGAGGAAGTAGGAAAACTACTTCTCCGAACTGAATAAATAAAATAGATAAAAAATGGCACAGCGGCTGGGAAAACGATTTTCTGGAAAATGAAAATTTTAATAATGGCGTAGAAGAGGCGAATGCAAAATCGAGTTATTGCAAAACCAATCATCATTAGAGGAACGAAATAATAACAAGAACTCAATCAACTTCTAAGAAATGAAACATTTCATCTAATCAGTCATAGGTTTTAATGAAGCTCATAAATAAAAAAATAATCAAATCAATTTAGTCCCGCCAAAGCAGAGAGTGACTCAAATATAAAAATATATCATATTAAGTGTATTGTTTTATATTCATTTACAACAAAAAAAAGCAGATTTTGAACTAATTTTAACCCTTTGCACGAAAAATTCAATGTCGAGTCACACTCGACATTGAATTTTCCGCAATTCCTATGCCATTTTTCATTCAAACATTAGGTTGATACAAAAAAACAACGATATATGGTATTTGGCTATTGAAAAGATTCGAATGAACATCGACAATTCGCTAAAAAAAAATAGTAAATAAAGAGGTGAACTGTAACAGAAATTGAGTGTTGAGGGATATTAAGAGTATAGTGTATTACAAGATTTTAAAATCAATTGAAATAAAAATTAGAGAATTAGAGCTATTTTTCTCATACCATTTGTGACAATCATCAAAAAAAAAATAATTAAATATGCAGTTTTGTAATATACAGTCAGCCCTCCTATAGCGTTTCCTATAAATTGCTGGTTTTTTTTTACAAAATTCCTTGTCAACCAAAGAGCATTAACCTTTATTTTGCTCAGCAATGTATTATAGAATTACGTAATATCTAAATTGACCTTAAAAATATTAAAATCATATATGAGGGTTGACTGTACTCTATTGATCATTGTAAAATTTTACATCGAAAATTACCCGGAGATCTATAACGAGCTTTTAAGAATACCAAACAAGCAACATTAAAAAAGGGCAGATGAGACAGACGATGAAAATGATTCAGAGTGAAGATGATATCATTTAACCCAGTAGCGTGCAGAACATTCAATTATCGTCCCTGTACGTCTTGAAAAAAAAACGCACTACGGGCAATCACTTAAATATAGTATTTAATGTCGATTTTATAAAATGGAACTTATTGTATTAAACTTGGAAATTTTCGTCTTGTGCGGCGCACACACGCGCCAGGAGCCTGTGTGCGCCACACAATCTAGCCATATGAGTTTACGATTAATTGTATTAAGCGTTGATGATAAAGAAAATTATATTTGGTATCGTTTGAGAGATACATATGTTATATAATTTTTTAAATAAAATTGCAGTGCGCGGATTGACCTAAATAAATGTTTTTTTTGCCAAGTTTTCGGAACCTAGTCCCGTTTTTTTTTCTACTGGCTATGGGTCTCATATAACACGGTCTTTTATAGAAACAGATAGGTGTCTACCCCCTGTAATGAAGAAATTTTGTGTAAATAAAATCAGTCTTTACTGTAAAATTCACATAATATGAATACATTTATTTACATTGCGAAATCTCTTGGACACGTGTCTCGCAATTCTCCGACTATAATTTATCGCAGGATTAGACTATATATTATATCTGCGATCACACTAAAAATCCAGCTGTAAAATTTACGCAACGCGTTTGAAGATTGCCGGCCTCGACGGAAAACAATCGTAAACATGCAAAAACCACAATAAACAGGAACAATAAAAGAAAACCCGACGTGATTCACTTTATTTCCATATTACGTTGTTTAAACGCTACGAAAGCCAAATTAGCGTTTCTGTGCATAATCGGCTTAAAATAACAATTAGTCATGCCTTGCCACAGGCGGACACATCTGAAAAACTCTCTACACTTAGCGAAATAAATTATCGGACGCGTACGAATTTGGCAACACGACGATTCCGATTCCGAATGCAAATAATTAAATTAAAGCGATACGCTAACGAGCGCCAATTCGCTGGATACACCTCTACCTGGCCGATATGATTTATTGCTAATTTTTTTATTATTCGGTTATCGCGCTTAGAAAAGCGCACACAAACGTTGCGCAAGCGTTGTTTGTGTGCAAATCCGTTTAGAACGAAATTACCGTCTAAAAAGATAATATTTATGCGTAATTGAATATTAATTTAGATAGTTGCTCGATTGAGTCACAAACGACGCCATGTTTGGTTGCTCCCGATCAACTTTCGCGAAACTGAAGACGTTTTTTTGACGTTCGGCAACAAGCAACATCAGCAGTGGCAAGCACCACCACCTGGGTCGACTTGGAGGAGAACATCCGAATATAGCCGTGACATCATTACCCTGTGGCTATGAAAACAGAACGGTGGGGTACGGGGACGCTAATAACATCTCGTCAATGTATGCGTGTGTACCAGAAAAAAAAATCGCTCGCAAAAATCAGCACAGGAAAAAAAAACAAATATAAAATATCAAAGGTACATAATTGTGTTCCAGCCGATGAGAGCCGAGCGAAAAATAGACGACGAGAAAATATTCAGTCATCAATCTTCGCGTGGTCATTCTGTAACTACGGCGTCTTTGTTTATTTGTGAAGAATGGGATTAAGAGATCGCTCTCAAACATTATTTGGAAATCTGGGTTTAAACCTTTCTGCACGGCGAGGGATTCCCTCGACGCAAATTGGAGTTAGGCCAAACGTAGATTAATATCGAAAAATATACATTTGAAGAGTCTTCGCGGTTCAACTGCACACATTAAAACCAAATCGAGGTCATTAGGAAAAGGGCGAACGTGTATATTTTTTATTTTTTTATTTTAAACAATTTATATGGCCAAAAGTCGTCTGGAGGACGCAAACAATGGATGGATGGACGATCAGCAGCACATGAATGAAGTCAAAGTGTTGGAAATAGACGTGGCGTGGTATATGTTGTTCTGTCGATGACAGAATAATATGAACGCGCGACGGTGCTAAAATATACGGAATAATTGTATAAATAATTAACGAAAAGCGGCTAACGAATCTGTACACAGTGAGAGAGAATCTTTCGGGAGTTAATCTATGACAGAAATAGAAGTGACCGGATGGATTCATATGTATATGAAAAAAAGTTTGAAAAGAAAAATCAAATCGAAAATAGACAAGGGTCGATGTGCCGTATTTTGACGAAAAGAACCATTTTAATGCTATGTTACACCTATAACTGGATCTACGCATCAACAAAGACAAGCGAAATGTTGAGAAGCGCTGCAATTGTATCTTTTGTAAACAATTTAAAAATATTTGCTTGCATATGGTCTTTGTATTTATTCGTCCGGGTAATGGAGAAGCAATAAATACGAAAAATACACAATGGAAAAAGATATTGAGACGTTTTTAATACTTTTTATGCCAAATATGAATATGTAGTTTCAGCTCTCCTCAAATTTTCAGGTGAAATTCATTTTATATTGAAATCTTAATTAATATTTTCGATTTTATTTAAATATACATGTCATAAACTTTTTGTATTTGTCTAATAATCTAAAATTAATAAATATTATAAATAATCACGGTGTTTTTTCTCGCTCGCATCCATTACGATGTGATGAGTGTGAGTAAAACAATCTGGGGCGAGACATCGCAGAAGAACGTTGTCATTTACGCGTCGTATTGATTTGTTAAAAATCTAAAATATCTACCAAATTATGAAGCATATCATGAATAACTATTTTTAT
>JAGXCT010033713.1:13609-24278 GCA_022495035.1 Philopotamus ludificatus | reverse complement strand
GGGGGAATCGCGGGCAAAAAAAACTCGTAACACTTTTATTAATCATGAGATTGAGCCGAAAATTGAATTATTGGTTAACATTTACTGGATAGTTAATGCAAAAAAATAATTATCTTATAGCAGGGGTCACTAAATTTTATGGATACGGGCCGAATTGATTTTCTTATAAAACATGGTCTTTTGAATGTTGAATTTTGCATTTATATAAAAGGCTTGTGTGTGAAATTTCAAGGTAATTAGCTATTGGGTCACTAGGATGGGCCTTAATTTTTATTATCCACAACAGCTGTTTTCATAGCTCCGAATGTTGAGGAGCGTCATAATTGAAAAAGAACAATTACGATATGACATAAGTAAGAATTTATTTATCAAAAATAAAACTAAGTATCCTATCGATAGGAAAATAATTGAAAAAAAAATGTTATAATTGATACAGCAGATCAAAGTGCATATTATCGGTTGACGAGTCATAAAATATTTCGAATAAATGGCTTTGCCGCATTCGCCCAAAATCTTTCCAAGTTGTAATTTTTTTTACAAATCGTTGTAAAAGTTACAGCCGATCAAACGTGTAGTGTCGACTTGTGTGTGATATGCGCGCCCCGGACATACGCAAAAACGTTTTTGGCGTGGAATCCACGATCCCCGTAAGCAATGAGTTGTACATTTTTTTCTTTAATATCAAATGAAGCGTAAAGATTTTGTCTTAAACAATTCCTTATTAAACAGTAAAAATAATACCGATGGAGAAATTATACATTGACTGAAGGCCTAAGCTTTTAGCAATATCACTAAGTCACTACAGTACACATCTTTAAGATCCATAACAAGAGAGAAATATAGAGATATGATGATTTTATTGCCTTGCATACCTTTGATTCACCACAATTACTTCACCGTGCTAAGTGTAAAAGTGTAATATGTTATTTGTTATCATTACGAAGTAATTTATTTTCGTACTAGATTGTTCATTATAATATAACTGTAATTACTTCTCAGAAAAGTGGATTTTCGTGTGCTTGCATGTCTGCAATTCATTCTTATTTTTTATTTAAAAAAATACATTTTCATTTATTATGTTGGAAAAATGGAATTATACCACTTTAAAAAATTACGGCTAGTATATAAAATTTAAAAATAATTTTAACTCGTTTGGATCCGATCTATTTTTTTTTATGTCTATTCAAATTTTCTGGTTTACTAATTTTATGATTGCTCGGTATCTCCTAGCCATCCATGTATCATTCGGAGGCGGTCTTCGTTTCGTTGCCGGGTTTGAAATAAACTGATTCGAACTGCTCAAATTACAAGACGTATCCATGTCATTCAGATCGAGATCTAGACCCATAAAGCTAAGGGTCGGTGGTCCACGGCGATGTTTAGCGAGATTGTAAGTCACGGTAACGGTGAAGAAGCATTCTCGTCCGCCCACAGCGAGATCGACATGCGCGTTTCGGTTGCCGATTAACCGACCAATAAAACCAAACTGGAGGCCCTCCTGGAACGGCTCTTCGGAGCCAGGACCGTTACGCCGAAAACCGCAAGCCTGATTGAAAACAGACCGGCCATTGTCAAAAGGGGACCGGATCGGAATCCGACTATGATCTCCTGTCGTATCGATGACGATCCGAATCGATTGTTGGCTTGCGCCATCCGAGAGGACCGGGGCCCTCGCCACGAGTCGTGCGTGTACAGATTCGATTTGCTCGGCGTCTAAACGAAAGAATGGCATGTCATGGCTTTCGCATTGTTCATTGTTTTGTCAACAGAATATAGTGTAATCTTATCAGAAGGCATTTCTTTGTCCGTCTGGTGAAAATTGTGTTGTGATTGACCTACAGCAGAGAACAAAACGGGAAGCGCTATGCCGATGCTTCGAGGATCGTGATCAGAAAACCGCTTCTCTTAGAAGCATTAGAGAAATATTTATCAATAATGATTTATATACTGAGAATCTGGGAAAATTGTAATTTAACATAGTTAACAAACATAGTAAACAAATATAGATAATTCAAAAAGAGAAGATAAAACTGAGTAGGAGGTGATACACATTATTCTGTTACAGCTTCCTTATTGGCACAGGCTCTAAAAATTCAGATTTCAATTAAATGAACATTTTTGAACACTATAAATAATTAATTAATTAACATTGGATATAATACATCGCCGCGACGTTAAAATGTTATCAATTTACTGCTATGTGTCGTTATATTTACGTCATTCAAGTATGACGGATATGATTAGTCCCCTCAAAGAACTAGAATATCAACGGTTATTATATTCCGCTATCTCCGAGTATTGCACACAATAGAGTCGTCTTAATAAATCAGGCTATTAATAAACACATTCTGCGCGTATATGCGCTAATGTCCTAACATTTATTTGCGAATGCACGATTTGAGATAATTATTTATTCGTCCGTGTTTAAGAATTTCAGGATTTGTTGACACTGACCGGGTATTACTTTGCGCGTGTGCTATTTTCGCAATAGCTGTTTGTTTTGGCCATAAGTCGTCGCCCGACGGCTTTGTGCTTGCGAACTCGGACGGCACGCTCGGAAAACACTACGTCTGCAAATATGTTTGCCCCTTGCATCCTTTGCCGCTTTCCATCTCTCGCAATTATGTATATTCGAAGTCACTCTCTGTGCCCCGCCATAAAGTGCGTTACTGCATATGAACAATCACATTTTATAACAAACGCAATCGCATAAAGTTATTTTCATTGTAATTGGAAAATGTATGCAAAAAATAAAGGAATAAAGGAATGAAGGAACAAAATTTAAAGTATAATTGGATCAACGATAATGTTTTACAATTATTTTTATGGATATAGGAAAAGTGTGAGATGGCAGAGAGAAACTTTATAAAGCCGATGATGAATTATATATTGTGAACGCCTTTGAAACTAAGGTAGAGAAAATAAATGAGTCGGTGTTGCCATTGTGCTAGTACACGTGCGCCGCAGGAACAATGCGATTGAAAAGCCCTGGCCGCGGGACCATCACTCATTCCCGCCTTGCGTCCTCAGTCAATGGCCGCTCGCTTCCGACTGACAAATAAGCTTTTTTCGAAAAAAAAGTATTCAGCGACTATCCAACCACAAACTAGCATATGTTTTAATCTCCGAATATTTTTTAAATATTTTATCCGTGACAAATACCTGAGCAAACGGTTATTTTTTGTTGTTTTATAATAAAGGGGTTATGGAATAATATTAGGTGTAGTAAAAAGTTATGTCGTATTTTCAAAGGGTAGTTTTAGAATTCAGTTGTTTTTAGTCCTCTGACGAATCAAGACGTGTGCTTGTCGAGACACGTCTCCGTCTGTTTATTACAAAAAAATACTAGAACCAATCGCAATGGACGAATTTGTTCCTTTTAAAGACCATTTGCGAAACTGCATACTCTTCCAGTTTCACTCCAAGAAAAACGCAACTATCGCTACAAGAAATATTTTCGACATTTATGGAGACGTATTAGATGTCAGAAAATGTCAATGCTGCTACAGAAAATTCAAATCCGAAAATTTTGACTTAAAATATGAGCCTCGAAGTGGACGACCCTTTACATAAAATCTGAAATTGAAAAAAACCCAACTCTAATCATCAAAGAACTGTCAAATATAATCGCAGAAAGTGGTCCATCACTCAGAAGTGTTAGAAAAAAATGGGAAAGATTTGGCAAAGAAGGAATTTTAGGAGAAAATCTTCCTCCTCCACGATAATGCGCGCCCCAATGTCGCAGATTTTCCCTGAAAAAAATGGATGACTTGGGTTTGACGGCTTTCTTGCATTCTGATACTCGCCAGACTTTGCCCTTTCAGACTACCATTTTTTATGTTTTATTGAATACTTTTTTAAAAATAAATCATTCCAAACACAAAGTGAAGTGAAATCGGCATTTCTGATTTTTTTAATTCCATGTCAGCAGAATTTTTCAAGAAAGGTATTTTACATTTAGAAAATAGATTGCAGAAGGTTATACAATGTAATGGTAATTATTTTTTGCAAAAATAAATCAATAAATGTTTAAAATAATGAATTTGAATTTTATTGAAATAATACGAAAGAACTTTTTACTATTTATACTACTTATCTAATATCATTATCATCATCATCATCGTCATTTACCAGCCAAGGGACACTCATGAACCTTAACAGACTCTCATATGGTAGTCTTTATCTGCTTATAACAAGTCACAAATTCGATAATACATATAAGATCATATTTCAACGCTTATTCGCAAAATAATCTAAACTTCAAAGCATCTATATCAACATCTGAAGCATACAAACACCATCTTGCAAATTCATATATCTTAAACGAGGGCGACATGACTAAAGTGCCGATGGACTTCAAACATTGAATCGTGTTTAATAATTAATATTATTAAAAATCAAAGCTATATCATAAGTTAGGAATTATTAGACAATTGCAGAGTAACCCAAATCAAAACTAAGGTTATAAACAATAGCGGCTCAGATATAATTTGTTCTTACACCAGTATCGCCTTAATTGAAATCACTATAACTTTATGATGCCAATATACTTAGAGATTAAGTGCTATATTTTAAATGAAATAAAAACAACTGTTTTAGATAAAACGGCTATATAATCAAAGAAATTTATAGAACCATCTAAAGCCAAGATGCTAATTTTAATCTACAATATATGAAATTATGATTAATTAATGATTAACATTACATGGAGAGCTGTTGTAAATATTGCAAGTACGATAAAAGCTTATAAAATAATTTATTAGGATAATTATGTTTCATTATTGAACTATGCGGAGTTTTTGATTTTTTTCTATATTAAATTTAATTGGGATGATATGTCCATCAAACAATTAAAATAATTAAATTAATAAATGGATAAAATTAAATTAAAAAATATATAATATTACAAAATGAAATAATGGTGAGCATATTTTAAATCCAATTCAAAAGATAAATTAATACAAACAAATTTATTTCTCAGTAATGTCGGTTAGTAAGATATTTATTAAGAAACGAGGCCAAACAATTTTTAATCCTACATGCTCAGATATAAGGATTACATCGAACGCATCGATCATTCACAGAAACAGGTACGTTAATATGAAATCGGAATGATGTATTATTATAGGATTCTATTAAATATTTAAACTCATTATCCGTTCGGTAGTATGTCATGATTATATGGGACGGGCCACGGACGTTAATGGGTCAACGATATATTACGAGGGCCGGCGTTGATTACAAAAATATGTAATTAAATGCACTCACCTGCAGCGGAAATATTTATGCGCGAGCAATAAGATGAGAATGAAATATTGAATTACCTGAAACATAAAAAAAATATTTTTAAAGACGATTAATAATAAATTAGGTAGCGGTCATATAACCAAATGTAGATTAAATGACCATACACGACTGGATCCCGTTCCGACATCAGATTAAGGGGGTCCGATGCATCACGCCTTCTGGATTTTTTTCACACAAAGGGCCACGGACCAATATTTTGAGTAACGATTTGTAGCTCTCCGCTAATGACCGTTTAATGGTGTTAACGATAAAGCAATGTCAATCCGGGAACCGCGTGTGGGCGATCGGATTCAGATCAATGGGAGAAGAATGGCTGATGTCTTGTTAATGACATTCCCTACCGGATGAATTCCGGTAGACCCTCCGAATGCGTTAAATGGTGGAGAATTTACAGTGTTGCCGGCGAGAGTTATTTCTGAGATCAATAGGCTTAGGCAATACAATGTATCCAGTTGCAGAGCGCTTTATAGGTTTTGCGCAAGAAAGGATTAATGGACAATGTGGATGGGACAGGATCGGGTTACGGAAGTTGGATCCAGCAAGTGGCGATAGTTCAATGCTGCGTTGTGTCATTGGTGCTGAAATATTGCTGTAACATTCACTGACGTTGCTCGATAATAATTATTGCTTTAATATTAACACCTCACCAACCGGTACTTGTGAAATTTATTGGACAGAGTACATATATATTAATAAAAAAATCATATAAATAATAATATTGTAATTAAATACATACATATATATAGTTCTGAAGTGAATTGAATTTTGTTTAGACCCTTAAACTTAACTTAACTTAGGTTTTCCTGTAAATTGGTTTCAGCGATGGATACGGATATATTAGAAGCCTTAGAAATTTTAAATAAAATTGTGGACAAGAAAATAACATCAATGGTATGTCATATTTTGTGGATTTTAACTATTTAACAAAAGTTTTGAGTGCTTTAACATTAGAAAATTTACTGATTATTTAAGAATAATTTAAAATATGCGCTTTTTGGTGATTGATGATCTTTCACTATTGGGTACATGAAAAAATCTCTAATTTGGGATATATGTTTACGAATTTCATGTCAATAGTTTCTTATGCCGACTTTTTTCTTGGTTTAAAATTAGATTTGTAAACACGCTTCAACAGTATTAGTTTTTCTTTATAGTTTCGTCACTTATTTATTTTTTATACTTCTCTAGCAATAAATTTGGTTTTGAAACTATACTATTCAGGTCTATTATATTTAATTTGCATAAAGTTGATAATTTTGTAAAAGATGGTTAAATGAAAACATTCACATGGAGTGATTTCATTCCATTCTGCTATGCCTTTCCTTATTTTTTGGTGAAACATGTTGAGTTTCCAAATTGAGACCTCCTACCCTCCTTCCTCTTAGTCTACGACCCTCTGATCCTGACTCTATGTATTACTAGAAATTTACTGATGAAATTGGTTCTTATAATTCGCGCAAAAGTTCTAGTTTAATTTTGCAACCCCGAGCAAATTAAGGAAAAATATATTTTTATATATTAATATCTATTGATTGTGTATTATATATACGAAAATATAAATATAATTTATATTCATTAATCTGAGCGCTGCCTGGCTTGTCAGCGCTACCGGCGTCGTGTATTGGATGGATGCGGACCGGTAGCGGAGAGCGAGGGGGGAGGGGGTCTCACAGCTAAGCGCCGTGTCGCACTGCGACTCTGTCGAGTCATACTGACTTACTGTTTCTTTCAGCCCCATACTGTCTGTCTATTTATTATTGTAAATATTATTTAGTATTTTTATCTCAACTAAATTAACACATTCGCGTCGGGTCGTTTTTTTGTCAATTCACGAAATGATGCAAAAATTTTTTTACATATAATTTATAATTTTAATAATCTATTAAATGTTGCAATGACATCTGCTAGATGAAATTGACATATTTATCGCGGTAGACCGATTTTTTTTAGGGCCGTTTTAGTGCGTAACCCGCGACCACGTATGGGGACTCTAAAGACTCACCCATGCGTAACCCGACGCGAATGAGTTAAATACTAGCGAAATATACTTTTTAAATTATAATATTCCGCAGCACCCCCAAATATTTTACCCACGACTTATTATTGCGGCTCTTAGCCACTGACTGTATACACTAATATAATAAAAAATATTTTCATATTTGAAACATTCGTCGCTTTCACTATCGATGGAGAAATGCGTTCTTTTGCAATTTATTTAACGAATTTCACGAATCTCGCCCAAACGGAAATCCAGTTTGGGTATGTTTGATGAAATTTCTGATGTCCTTGATCTTTGAAAATTATTATAATTTTATATGGTTTCTATATTTATAATGGTCACTGACTCATTGTTCTCCGTGGCGAATTTATGTCTTAGTATTCTAGGATCTTAAATGTACCAAAATATTGATGTACGAATAATTTTCGGTATTATATGGGATATGTCCATATTCCCTAGATACTTTCAGCTCGATTTCGAAATTGTTGAATTTTTCTATTGTATACAGCTAAGTTAAATATTGAATCAGTTAATTCTTCAATAAAAAGTTTGGTTAAAAAATGTAACTATAAATACATACAATTAAGACCAGTAACCGGTGATATCAAAAATGTCTCAAAATATTTATTATTAAATGGAAATGGCAAAAAACCAGATTTTTACGGAATCTCTACAATAACAGTTCAATTTAACGGAGCCGGGCATTAAATGCAGTTCTCCACAAAATCGTAAACAAATTAAGTTTATTGTCTCGGCCGATCGGCATCCGCGTAAAACCCGTAGCGGTCACACTAGAACATATTTCAGGTCTTCATTGTCGATATTTCAAAAATTTACAGCCGAGCGGTTTCGAGCGATCCGTTCCGCGGTACTAGCCGCGCGAGCTAAACAATTTTCATTTGCCATAATTTATGGGAACTGACAGTGTAATTAAATTTGTGACGCGTACTGTGTAAGGAAATGCTCACCTCTGCATAAATCCACTGTTAAATATTTATCATCAGATGTTGATACACGTGGGACAAGATAAATCCGATGATTAAGGGGCGCGAGTGCTATACGCCGGACTTGTATACGATCGAGCCGTCGTAAATTGGGATTTTCAGAGATTAACAGTAGATAAACGAGTGGGTATTTCTGAAAGTTGCACCATGAGAAAAATGCAGTCGATCCTCTTCTAATTGTATGCACAATGAACGAGGTCGTTTGTATTATTTATAATAATGACTGCGTCACTGCGGTTATTATCGTTTAATTGGAGCAATGCAACCTCAATTATATCGGCGACGTGACTGTGGAGCAACACGTGGCGCCACTGCATCTCGTCAACATTTTGATTCTTGGCGGTAAGAGCGCATTGATTGGACAAATATGGGCAATAAAGTCGTCAGTAATTGCAGTTGCACAACTTGCTGTAAAATTATAATAGAGATATTATGTGGCAGCAAGTGGGTGGTGGTCTCCGGTGGCGCCAAAATGGAGGCAGCGAGCAGTGGGCGGGTGGTGCACGAGGGACACGTGTTTTACACGTGAACTCGTGTCTGCCGCTTCTGATAGAGATGCAGCAAGCGGTGCAGCGCGCCCTGCGAAGACGTATCGCGTTACAATCGCCAGAAGACATTGTTTTCGAAGTTTTTTGTGGAAGGCGCGACAGATGGGATGTGGTCAACTTGGAAGGCTTCGTTCTTGTCATTTTTTTAAGATGACGATACCGCTGTAGTATCGACAATACCATGGAAAATACCAAATCAGTGAATTATATATTTTCCTACGTTATCTACAATTTATTTTCATATTTCTAGTCATTTTAATATGCAATTTGCATAAAAATAATTTTCACTTCTAAGATGTTCTTAAAAAATTTTGATAGATAAAATTTTCTGCAATGATCTAAATAAAAGGTAATGCAATGTAGCAAGATCGGGTGTATATAATAGATAAATAATTAATTTATCCAGAGTAATTTTAGCTATATGAGATCGCAAATTTTCGCTTTTTGACTAAAAATTGTCTAAAAAGTCTAAAGAATTAATCAAAACAACAATATTCGCTGCTGTTGTCGTAGGATATGGCAGTCGGTCTACCGGCGGCTGCCTGTTCGTTATATTGATTAGTTAAAAAATCCAAAATATCGACCAAATTATAAAGCAACATCATGAATAACTATTTTTATTCTTAGAATAATCCATTTAAAAAAAATAAAGATTGATGAAGAATTCATGAATTGATGAGACCTGATATGCTTGGGGTCTATTTTCTATTAAAAATATACTCCCTTGGCTGTTTTCGAGCCGCCGTGACGGATATGTTAATAAAAAACTGCCCGAATTTTTTTGTAAGAGGTATTAAAAAACTGTCCATTCTATGGAGGAAGATCATAGAAAACGGAATAAATTTAACCGAATAATATTGCTGTTTGTTTAACTGCAAACTTTTTGTCGCAAAAAAATGTCACTTCTTTCCGCTTTACCGATTATTATTAGACATTGTAATTTAAATCTGCAAATTGCAATTTTTTTATTCCCGTTATTCCACGAATATCTGGCGTTTTTCTTTAGCTTTCCTGTTGTTAATAATAAAACAAACAGTCATCGACTTTTTAAAGCTATAATATCTTATTAATTTGAATTGGAAATTTTATCAAGTGATATTTATTATTTTTTTTTAAAAAAAAATTAAGATATTGATAAAGAATTCATCGATATCTTGACTTAAAGCGACCCCTTCGGACGACGCGGTTGTTTTCGTGCCGCTGTGACAGATCGGTTACTCATTCCGCTTATCACCACAATAGAACTGTGTCGTTATTTTCTGGCTATATTTAAGAATTTTGTTATAACTAGTTCCTTTACAATCCCACTATACAGACTTTTTGCCAATAAGTTGAGTTTCGGTGTTGCTAGTGGTATCTGCCTTTTAGAAAGCCACGTTTTTAGGATATTAGTTTGAGTACATCATCCACTTCTCAGCCCCTGTAACAAGATGTCGAAGAAACGTTACATTTTTCTCTAATTTTTATAAATTCTTGACTCAATGAACTCTAGATAAAGATTATTATATTTTATGTGCTAGTTATGGTGAATATTTGGTCTAATTTACTTTAGCTTCAATCCATAATACCTCATTAATACTCTATCACTTTGAAGTTTATTTTCTTAAAGTCAAAATATTTACTTCAAACTTGTTTGATTCATTTCTGACCCCGTTTAATAGTCAATATTTCTCTGTAAATATCCCATTTTTTTGTCGCAGGCGTTGCATTAGTTTTTTAATAAAATTCGTATAATATGCAATTATATAAAAATTGTACATCAGGCAAAAATCCTGCCATTTAAAATACGATGTGAAAAAATGCAATTTCTT
>JAGXCT010033713.1:0-13265 GCA_022495035.1 Philopotamus ludificatus | reverse complement strand
TGAATAATATACAATAAATATAGTAGAAAACTAAAAATTTAACCGTGCAAAATTCCAATGTAGTAGTCTTATAACCTTTTTATAGACCGTGACTGTATGTATTTATCTGCTATACAAGCATTGTTGCTTTATAAAATAATATCCGACCACAGTCATATTTTTCGCGACCATACATTATGCAGATACCGAAGGTCGTTTCTGATCGATAATTCCCCCCTTGCGATTTCACAACTTTAAGCCCTGTCAAGATTGCCAATCTATGAAATATTTATCTGAAATTGTTTCAATAATAACGAAACCGAAAAGGACTTAAAAAAAGCATCCGCACCGAGCTCGCTTTATCCGAAACAGGACCGCATCATTAATTCGCATTTCATCGCGATAAATTGAGACGTCCGACGATTACCGCGCGAAACTTTTCACATCCGAGAATTTGATCTTGATTTGCCGCGCCAAAAAACAACCGGGCAACGTGCAATTTTCCAATTATTACCAACATTTATTTTTAATAATTAGAACACGTTGTTAAATAACGATTTTGCAAAAATGGTGTTATATTTCGCCGGCGATTAACGAAATTATACGTTTCATTTCATTTATTATTAATGTGAAGCAACGATTTTTTGCAATATTTTTTAAAGTAATCAGAAATTAACCCGCAGTAAACTAAAATAATTACACTAGCATTAAATTGGGTAACTTGAAAGAGTATATACACTTATCTCAAACAAACTATAGAATTAAAATAGCTTCATTCAGAACAAATTCCGAATTAATCTAGGATAGCGAAACATGCTAATGTTTTAACCCTTTAACCGCTAGAGATATTTACATAATTATAATAAAGTGATGGGTTCTAGATATTCTCATTAATCGAATGAACACATTCTCATCCAAATAATCGATGCATAAGTAACCAAGAAACGATCATATCCGTGCTTTGGCTGATTAGTGATCTAAATAATACTGTTAGCAATGAAGTGAAGAAATTCGCAGAAGAATTAAATACAAACGTCACAAAGGCAATCGCTAAGTTAGAGTGGAAAAGTGCAGAGTACGTTGCATGATAAATATCGTTGGATACGATGAGTCAGTCCTCTTTGGAAAAGGAGCGTTAAAATGATTAACTGAAAGACGAAAATAATTACAATTGAAAAAAATCGGCTAGGTTCATCAATGGATGCAAAAAATACTAAAAAAGAAGAGAAATACAAAACCGAACATTTAGCCATCGTATTTGCGAGCTCTATGATTTTAAATAATATATTAATATACAGTATATTCTCGATTATCCGGGCTAATGAAAGAGCTTCAGGAATAATCGGAAAACACAGACAATCCGAAGTATTTGATTTTATCACATTTTCTAATACAATTACATATACTTTTCTAAAGTTAACTATTATTTTAACATGATTAAATAATTTGCAGGAATATTATATAAAGATTTTATAATATCAGTTTAAATTTTATTAACCCATCCGCCAAGGCGGCTCGAAAATAACCGCGTCGTCCGAAGGGGGTCTCTCAGGGACCCCAAGAATTTCATGTCAAGGTAATGAAGGTAATGTTGAATTTTTGAACAAATCAATATGACGAGTAAATGACAACGCTCTCGGTGATGTCTCAATGCAGCCTGAGCTCTCGCTGCACGTTTTATCGCACATCGTACCGGATGCGAGCGAGAAAAAAAATCGCGCCCGTGGCGCCAGAAGCGAATATCTTTATATTATTATTTTTTTCGCAATTGAAGCCAATAAAGGACAATTATAATTTATAATATTTATTCTTTAGACTTTTATACACAAATAAAAACAGATTAATCGAGAAAAATTAAAAACTTGGGGTCCGCAATACCCCATCGGCACGGCTAAGAGCTATCATATCCTTATATTTAAATCCCTATTGGTCGAAGAACTCCACTTCTTTACTTGCATCCCCATTCATTTTCTCTCTTGTTTGACAGAGATTGAAAATAATATCCAAATTACTCATTTCTTGAAACCTGGATTACATAAATTGTATTCTAACTCCTTAATATTTTCTTTATCACCAATGATAAAGCATTGTAAATTTGCTATTAGATAGCATATTTTATACACTTCTCTTAGGTTTGCACCTTAGCCTCCAAATATAATCTTTCTACATTAGTTCATTTTTTTCTCTATGATCGAACGAGTGTTACTGACTTTATTATGTATAAAGATTTAGTAACTTAATGAATCGAATCCATTATTTTTTCCATTGATTCTTAAACTTAATTCCTGGGATTTTTTTTCAGAATTTAATCTAATCGTCAAAGAAGTGACATCACATGGTAAAAAATCGCTGTTCTGGAAACAATTTAGTTTTGAACCGAACCTTAAAAAATCCTTCTATTCATGCAAGCCCCTTCTGGATAATCGGTAGTATACTGTGAATGAATACTATATATTATATTATATCATCGTTAAATTTAAATCCTTTCTGAATGACAATTACGTAATACGACCTTTGCGATATTACATCCGCACCATCTGTCACAAGAGCAGAGAACCTCCTCTCACCTCACATAGGACCTATCCCGTTTTCTAATGGCATGTTTAATTACCGCCATTTCAGCGCGACAGGCCACTTCCTAGCTAGCGCGCATCCATCGTTTCGCCGAGCCTATCCGGCAAAGCCTCATATATCGCACGGGCTTCAGATACGTCTTCATCTATCACCGAAACTGGTTTTTACGATGCGATCGCGAAACTGGACGGCCATAGAGATTAAACGGGTTGATGAGATTAAAAAGCATTAATGCCCGTTGATGTGTTTCACTTTCTATTTATCGAAACAGCCGCGTGCCAAGTGCCTTCGCAATCCTAGCGTCCGTCATTGTCCGCGGATTAATTGTTTATTTGCATAAATGCGGCAATTTCGCGAAACGGCGACGGGCGCAATTTGGATGTGATGCTGGGTCGTATATCATGCGGTTGCGGCGAAGGATCAACGGATAGAAAGCAGTGCCGAAATTCCGATAGCTGATTTATGGATGCGGTATTGATTTTTATTTCCCCCGTGGCCACTATATAATTATCAGTTTCTAATAAATATTTTTGATATTGATAGCCCGGTATTAATTTCAAATCAATAAAATTTCATTCCGAGATCGGCTATGGGCAATACGCAGCTGGATCAGCAGCCTTCCGGTGAATACTATGATGATGATGATCATTAGTATTATTTTTCATTACTTATTTAGACAGTTTAAAGTACTTGGAGTATCAATATTTAGAAAGACGTAGTCAACGTCTCTCATGTAAAAAAACGACAGTTTATTAAGGAAACAAATGATGCATCGTCGATAAGATTATCCTTCTGCTATTCCCTCGATTCAACTGTTTGTAAAGCTGATACGAAGCTAGAGTCTATCTCATATTTAATCTCGTCATACTAACGTGTCAAGCGTCTTTCTCTCCTTCTTTTTTCTACAACGTTTCCGACAATCATTACATTCTACGAGTTGTCCTCTCTTCTTCTCACCACATCATCAAAAATTCGTAAATTCCAGTTAAGAAAATTTGTGAAAGGTTTTTCTTTTTTTATTACCATCATGTCTCAAAGGAATTAAACTCATTTTGTGTGATCCAGGTCCTTACTGCGTAAATATGCACATATAAGCCCTGTGATCTAATATTTTAATGTATGATTTTAGTCTTTCGATTTAGTATAAACTTCCGTTCAAATGTCAAAATAAAAATTATTGTAAAATAATTCTACAATTTCCTTTGCAGAACGCTATTTAAAAATAAAAATAACTTCTTCTTTTTCAAGTGCCTTGTGAATTTTAGACGTAGGAGATATACTGTCCCTATTTTTTTCTCCATAAATTTAAGGATTTTAAGCGATCTGGAACAATTCTGGATTAATTGCGGATATTACGGAACCGAGACAGATTCCTTGTTCAGTTTTCCCTCCCTGATGGTTTGCAGAAGGCGATACTTTGGCCGCTCCTTGTGATGGAGTTGAAGTACGGTTGTATTCTTGACGCGTATCATCCATAGAATCTTCATCATTCTTCGGTAGAATCACATTTCAAACGATTCTATGCGGTTAACATAACGTGCCCGATGGGGTCTATTGGGACCTGAAGTTTTTGATTTCTCCCGAATAACACGTTAAAAATATTCCTTAAATCCTTCGACTGTAAAATGCTTGAGGTAATGAAAATAAGAGAATCACGTTTTTCAAGTATAAAAATCACGTTTTTCAAGAATACCGTCATTGTCCGCAATTGCGAAAAAAAAACCATAAAAAACAACAAAATACGCTTCTATTGTTACGGACGCGATGTTTTTTCTCGCTCGCATGCGGTACGATGTGCCAAATACGAGTGAAACGTATACCAGTGACACGTGCCACGAGAATTTGGCTGTCGGTTTCGGTTACCGGCAGCGTCTAATCAGTCTAAGAGTTTTTTGCAGGGATCTTGTGGAGAGTTGAACTTCGCGTTTATGTCTTGCTCCTCTATAATAAACACATTAATCAGCTAACGATAAGTTGCATCTGTCTGCCGTTTAAAAGCATCTTATATGTTTACCGCCTCGAGGATTCAGATCTCTATTTTGAATAAGCAGATAGAGAAAACTTACGAGTAACACGATTGGTTTCTTCAAAAAATAGTCGATTCCATACATAGGAACCTTCTTTTGATAAGTTTTCTATCGTTCATCTTCTATATACCACCACATCAAGTTTTATTTATAATCTGCTACCCATATACATCGAAATTTATTTTTAAAAAAAGTAGGAATAATTTGATGATGCTAGAAGATGGAAGGTTTCCGATATTTTTAAAGCAAGAAGACCAGCCGCTACGAAGTAGTCCAGTTCAGGAATCGATCTCGTGTCATTTGATCGGCAATAACATGCGTAACGATTGTATCACAATCTCGATCTTGACCGATATGGAGTGCATTAGTATCGGCGGCGTCTGTACAAGCAGCTCGTTCGCCATCTACGGACACTGGACATGACGTGTGCCAAATTGTGGCCCTAATACGGCCATGGAAACGAAGAAAAAAAATCTACGACAATTATCAAAATGCACTTAAATATTGCGTCAACGTTATCTAACACACCTCCGATACATTGTCATTAAAATTTAAAAACGGTCCGTGTATATTTTGATTGAATTGGACCTCTCTGTATTGGCGTCGTCGACGGCGATGATGATGCCGATGCCGTTATCGATCATCCTCATCGCCGATACATGATCCGGATGCCTCACGACTAATTTCTCCGGCTATTTATCATGTTGGCTATCGCTAATGGCCGATAAATACTTTATATCCGATAGATAAATAATTCATTATAATGTGCATTTACATATATAAATAATTCATTATGGGAATTATAAAATGATCAATAAAAAAATTATGCAATGTAAAGAGAGCGAGCATGATTTGGTCAAGTCATGCGTACGAATCGTGATTAGTCCTTTATGCAGATTTTATTGGATATGCCATGTAAGCAAATTTTGGCATCTTACCGAAATAGCCGCATGATTTCATAAATCTCATATATATATAACTGTGTCTGCATAATAAGATGCTAAGAAATAGCCTGTCATGTCATTGGTTGAGGAATGGTTCGATTTTCAAGAACGAGCTCCCAGGTTGCGTTAAAAGGCGCATTATGCAGTTGGCCACGGCATGAAAGGGAGGTCCCATTGACAAATTGTTTAATAACTTATGCGTTGCCAGGATGAGTGATGGCCGAGGCAGACTCCGTCTGGCCGTTACGAAATCGGCCATATATCCCCGGCAATTACTGTAACTGCTAGTCTAGTCAGCCGAGAAAATATTACTTCAGGAAGGTGTAATTATCGGCGTCAGACCCGGGCAAATGTACCAGGTATGACTTGACGTTGGCAAATTGACCAGTGCTGGATTTGAATAGTCATAGACACGTTCTCAATCACCCGCGGGCATCTAAACGGCATATCAAATTTATGTGCTTTCAATTAATTACATTCAAGTATTTACACTGTAATTTGCTTCAAATTATGGAAAAGACCACCGAGACCGGTGCGTCTCAATGTCAAATGCACTGAAGGATATCGTTTAAAAATTTGACGAATAGTGTCATCGTCCGTCACCAGTCGGCGCCCCTCTATATTGGGTTGATGCAAATATAAAGACATTTTTGGATGATAGCAAAAATAGTTATTTTCTCGAAACTGATAAATAACATCCGTTTTCAAATTATCCTTTGTATAAAGGATGCTTCCTTTCTACTTTTAATTCAGTTTTCGTCCAGCCAACGTACAGTACTACAATATACAATATTAATTCCATAAAGGAAATACTGTGACTGTCAGATAAAAACCTTTATGATGTGTTTGTAGAAGATCCCTCAAAAGTTGACAGACAAAACACCAGGGAGATGGCGGTGTAAATGGGAGTGTACCAATTAATCGTATTGAGACATTTGCATCGTATAGTGATGATTTTGCGGTTCGACGATTAGATTCTTCATCAATTGTCAGCTATCAATTCATTATATATTATTTGAGTGCGAGACAAAAGCACGACCCTTTAATGCATCGATTCATGACTGGAGATGAAAGATGGATAACGTGCAATAACGTAAGATGTAAAAGGGTACACCTGGATAAGTCTCATTAACAACTCTGAAATCCAGTCGGAAATCCATAAAATAAAGTTTTGTGTTTGATGGGATTGCGAGAGTATTTTGTATTTCTAACTCTAGAACGTAAGCAAAAATTTACAGTATGATGATATTGTCAAAAATTAAACATCGCCCTTAAAAAATACAGTCCAGAAATGGTAAATAAAAAAAGAAAGAACGCACGATCACATGTGTCGATGAGCACTCACCATATTCTTCAGACCTTTCTACCTCTTGATTGGTGGGATTACAAGGGTATTGTATATTTTGAACTCTTAGAACACAATCAAACAATTATACTAGAACGATATCGTCAACAATTAATAGAATTAAACCCTTGAAAAATATAGACCAAAATTGTACGACCACATGTGGCGATAATGACCCAACTTAAGCTTAGTAAATTGAATTGGGATGTTATCAAGCACCCATCTTATTCTTGTTACCTTGCTCCTTCTGATTATTATTTATTTAGATCACGGCAAAAAAAAACGATAAAAAAGTAGTAGTAAAAATTTTCCCAAATGCATTTTTTGTTGCAGAGTGAATGGAGCTTTATTCCAATGGTATTAATTGATAGAAAGGTGGGGGATGTTATAAAAACCGATGCAGATTATTTAATTGATAAAATCAATAAAAAAAAGCTTGATAAATGATTTTATTTCATACATAAGAATCCAATAGGTAGTTCCAAAAATATGTGCTGTTTCTATACTAGTTTTAAAAACGTATTAAAAATATTTTGTAGTAATGAAAATTTGTATTATCATTTGAACATTCATTGTTAAGTTGATTCTGAGGAGCTTTAGCATTAGTACTAGATTCATAAAAAAATCCCTTTAAAATGGAAACAATTCAATATTAGACATATTTCCTTTTTTTTTAATTGATATACAGTTTTTTCACGTCAAATGCACCTTTCTTCAAATCAAATGCACCTTTTTATAAATCAAAAGCACCTTTTTAAAAATCAAATGCACCTTTTTATAAATCAAAAGCACCTTTTTATAAATCAAATGCACCTTTTTATACAAATCAAATGCACCTTTTTACAAATCAAATGCACCTTATTAAAAATTTAATAAAACATTTAAATACATTTTCCCAATAATTACTTTTTTTTTTCAGTTCCTTCAAATATGCAAAAAACGCGTTCCACTGTATTTATGGATTTCACTCCCTGAATTTATTACGTTTTCCTGTAATTACGTTTTTTTTTTTTCAGTTCCTTCAAAATGTAATAAACGCGTTCCAATTGCATTTTATGGAGAACCCCTGAATTTGATAGTTTTTCCCATTGCAATTACGTTTTTTTTCAGTTCCTTCCAAATGTAAAAAAAAATGCTCTCACTGTATTTATGGAGTAATCTCTGAATTTACGTTTTTCCGCTTGTACCGCCGGAGGAAAGGAAAAATCGGTTTGCTCTTATTCATGACATATGTGGAGCGATCTGGCAGTGAGCTAATGCGATGAGATCACGGTGACGACTTATTTGGTTTATGGAGACATTAACCCGAATATAGTTCTAGAAGGATCCTGGCTCTCAAAGTGTTTGCTATACTACGCAGAAAAATTAGGTACTGCTTCATACAACAGGAGCAAGGCCCTATAGTTTGAGCGAAAGTTAGCAGTGACCTAAACCATCACGTGTCATGGATCAAGACAAAGGCAAGGATTGTTTCCCCCGACGAGACCCTCCGTTTATATATAGATGCCCCAGAGTTGAGAGGTCAGTTAGAACGGTCAGCCATGTAAGAAGGTGATAGCCTTCCCGGATATAAAGCAGCGCACTTTGTTAGTGTGATCATTTATATCGTTACTCCTCTTTGATGTTTTAATCGTTAAGAAATAAATCTGTGACCCTCGGGTCGGCTAGGCCGATTCGTCCACTGTATTAGTGATCAATAAAGAAGCTGATGTCTCTAATGAATTTGTGTCTCGTTGCGTCCTTTCGTTATATCCATTTCAACTCGAGCTCCTGACAATATTATCGCTAATTATTGTTTTTTGTCAGTTCCTTTAAACGTAAAGAACGTGGTTCCACTATATTTTAGTACCGCGATTCCAATCCCGGAATTTACATTTTTCCAATTTATTACGTTTTATAAACAGTATAAATTTTGAAAAATCACTTTCTGACGTTCGGAACATCGTACCGGGATGCGAGTGGAGAAAACATCGTTGAAAACCAGGAACTGGAAAAAAAACGTAATTAGCGGGAAAACGTAAACTCGGGGTTAGATTCGGGGTACTAAATACTATGAAACCCGTTTTTTACATTTTTGAAAGAACTGACAAAAAAAACGTAATTAGTGGGAAAACGTAAATTCGGGGACTAAATACTATGGAATGACGTTTTTTTACGCTTCTTTGAAGAAACAGCGTAAATTAGCGGGAAACGTAAATTCAAGTTAGATCTGGGGTACTACATACTATGGAACTAAGGTTTTACATTTTGAAGGAACTGGAAAACGTAATTTGTGGGAAAACGTAAATTGGGGTTCTCCATAAATACAGTGAACGCGTTTACATGATTTCTTTGAAGGAACTGGTAAAAAAACGTAATTTGCGGGAAAACGTAAATTCGGGGTTCTCCATAAATACAGTGGAACGCGTTTTTACATTTTTGAAGGAACTGAAAAAAAACGTAATTAGTGGGAAAATGTAAAATTGGGTTCTCCATAAATTCAGTGGAAACGCGTTTATTACATTTTTGAAGGAACTGAAAAAACGTAATTTGTGGAAAACGTAAATTGGGGGTTCTCCATAAATATCAGTGGAACGCGTTTTTTTACATTTTGAAGTGAACTGAAAAAAACGTAATTAGTGGAAAATGTATTTAAATGTTTTATTAAATTTTAATAAGGTGCATTTGATTTTTTTAAAAGGTGCATTTGATTTGTAAAAGGTGCATTTGGATTTATAAAAAAGGTGCTTTTGATTTATAAAAGGTGCATTTGATTTATAAAAGCAAAGCGGATTTATAAAAAGGTGCATTTGATTTGAAGAAAGGTGCATTTGACGTGAAAAAACTGTATCTGTCGTTTAATGAACATCTGTGTTGCTTTAACAATATGCAGAAAGTAGTTTGCCAGAATTCGATCGGGCTATTTTTCATTGCTGGATGAACCAGGAGCCCAAAGACACTTGATAACAACGTTCTACGATATTTAGTCGAGATGACAATTAGATCAACCCATTCAAGTGTGTATCGGAATTCTTCAGCGAATGGGAGATTTTAAAATTGAGCCGATGGGTGCCACATAAAAGGCGAATCACTTTCAGCATCTCGTATCTGCAACATCTCATCCGGCAGGACCAAAAAATCAACCTTTCTCGGCATGCATTGTTAGCGGGGCAGAGAAGTGAAAAATTATAGCACTAAAAACGAAAAAGGCTTTAAATAAACAAGGACAACCACCACAAAGAAAGGCCCTAGTTGGATATATCCAAAAAAGTAATGTTTTGTGTCTGGCGATATTTCAAAGGGATTGTTCATTAAGAATTGCTGCTAAAGATGAAACGATTAATGTAAATATTTATTATCTACAATTAGAGAGATTCTGAGAGAATATTTCTAGACGAAACTCAATCAAACTCGTCCAGCGATAGATACCATAAAAAAATGGGGACTTTGGATGGGAGTTACTGTTACATCTGACGTATCCTCTAGTTCTTGCTTCTTTGGAATTTTATTTGTTTCCTGTTCTACGGCAGTTTTTATACACAAATATTAAACGAGGTAATTACGGAATTCAAAAGCTGTTAAATTAAATGAGAAACTATAAAAGATCAGAGGGAGGGTTTTTTATTATTGCACCTATTAAACTAGCATAAAAAATGGCACGACCGATGCATCAATTTCATCAAACCCCTGCGCTGCATAAAATAATATATTTATCATAAAATATGCAGTTTAATAATAAATTGGTCTATATTAGAAAGTATTAATATTTTATTCGAAACAAGTTTCATAAAATTTAATGATAATATGAGACGTATGTGAGATCCTGTTTATTAAAAAAATATATTAGAAAATGTCGAGCATGTGGATGGGACATTTTCCAACCAGTCCACATAAAAAAAATATAAACGCACGATATTGCGAAATTGTTATGTCACATTTTTCGCGGTGAAAATGTAAAAATTACGACCGCAATCGATATAAAAAAAAATGGGGTGCTCGATCTTAATTTTATGTTTATTTATTCATTGCTATCGTTTGATTGAATATTAAAAAAAATGATCATAATTGCGATTTATGAAAATTTATGCCGGTGAAATTTAATGATGATTGAAATGCAATTTCTCAGAAGTGAAATTGAGGAGCAATTTCCTGACAATTTTTTTTGTGCGATTTTGTCACGATTGCATTTACATAATATCTAGCTGGCATTGGGATCAAGAGCATGAATGCACAATTTATTAAAAAAATAAATACATACCGACGAACGATCATGTCAACTTGTTCAGTTCATGCCCGTTCAATCTCCATAATAGCATGTGGTTACGGTAAACAATAATAGATATAACCATGGAATCATCTCTGACGTTCATTGATCTAATTTTGATGGTATCATCATGTATCGAGGGCCCGTGTAACGAAGGACACCGGATTGGATCTCGAGACCATAATTACGTGATCCAAGGGACCACCGGGGTGGTCTTGTCTCAGGAAGTGGATGGCCCGAGCCTGATTACACTGCTCATCTGAGCTGATCCCCCGGTAATTCGACTACTTGCCCGTAATCTCACTAAAAATCTAGATTAAAATGGGGGCATCGATGCCGATGAGCGATTTTCGTTTAAATATTTAAAGAGAGACGGATATTTATATGTGGAATAGCTGCCTCTGTAAATATTTATAAAGGATTTTAAATGCATGGATAAATATGCACTGACTCATGTTACATTTGGTGATGAGAGGACGATGATGGAATGAGGAAAAAGCTTGCGGAAAGCTGCACGATCATCGATGCAGAATGTGGCTTAAATATTTTGTTTCAGAAATTCCAACATGTTACATAAAACACAATGACATATAATCTAACGTCGATATCGCGTCGTAAATTTTAAACGCTGCAAAGCGGCTGAATAATTATTTTTAAATAAAATAAAATAAATAACGAGGCCATAACAAGATTTTGTTTGTCCATCACGATGATAATAAATTAATTAATATATCCATAAGATGATTGTGTGTTTATTTTTGTTTTCAATTTGGATTCTCGTGCTAGAAACCATGGAATTGATGATGGGGTTGGACCGAGTGAAAAACTTTCCGTACCCACTGTGTACATAGAACGTGATCTGCGGTAAATGATTTTCTGCTTTATCATCGTCGGTAATCCGCATTGTTGCTTTTTGTGAAGATCTCACGATCCGTGTACACAGAAGTATTACATTTTAAAGCCGAGAGATAATCGACAGATTACGGTAGATAAACGTTTGATTCGGTACGAATGTGTGACAACTTTTTTTTTGTGGATCCACCTGCTCCAGATCATATCATCGCGCTTGTCTCATTTAGGAGATTGGAGCTGGTTGTGGTCATTGTTGACCTCAAGACTAGAGGGTAAACTTGTTTGATTTTTTCCTGTACATCTGGAATAATTTACCGTTCCGTTGACCCACTGATTTTTTCTCAACAAATTTGTATGAACAAATCGGGCGTGTCGTTTAGTAATTTTGAATAATTGGACGTGATAGGCTCGTCGCTTATGAATGGATGATTTTTTACACGAGATTCGTATTCAAGCTTAGGATGACAAGGGATGAAAACATCGAAAGCTCTAATAATATACATATTAAAACGACCAGACATTTAAATGTCATTGGGATAGATAATTTTTTGATTAATGACAAATGAAAATTTTCACGGAACGGTCCACGCAATCGGTATCGATTCTCGGAATAAAAATTCGGGTACACACACTCGACATCACGACCGATAATTTCTAAAATAACGGCCCATTGCATCGTTCATAATTTTTATGTTCTTTTGTCAATGTCACGGTTTCATGTAATAAAGCACCATTTTCTCAAAATTCAACATAAGACACCGACGAAACGTCGTGATATTATTTTCCCATAAAAGGAGTGTCTGTGGTTCTGTTCTCGCGGCTTGTTACTGCTTCACTTTCTTCCAGAGATTATCGTGTTATGACATGTGGACATTAATGTTATATCAATATGGGTGTTTAACGAGAATTTATTATTGCATATTTATTCGACGCCCGGTGCTCAAACGATATAATCGGGTGATGTACGCCCATTATATATCAGCGATGTTTAAACTTTTACTAAAAAATAACAATAAATAAATAATGAGGATTAAAGCTTTCGTTAATCTCGAGAAATTTCTCTAATTAAACGAATTTTGAACTAATAATTGAATATAATAATTATTGACAATATTTTGAATATTTTATTAATAATAATATCGTATTTTTGTAATATTGTTAAAACAATAAAACTAATTTGATCATTCGTCAGTTTTCTCGAATGATCTAATTTAAAAATAAATCTAAAATTCGGAATATAATATGAGATTTAATCAAAAATATATTGATTTTTCGTTTTTCTCAATAAATCTTTATTTATT
>JAGXCT010033712.1:0-16645 GCA_022495035.1 Philopotamus ludificatus | reverse complement strand
GTGTGATATGCGCGCCCCGGACATACACAAAAACGCTTTTAACGTGGAATCCACGTCCCCCGTAGGCAATGAGTTAAAATAAAAAACAGCCGTGTTATTTAAAAAAAAAAAATAGCAGTGCGATGTAAAAAAATGTGTAAAAAGGCAATTCTGAAAACCGAATACAAAATATGAATTTATACATGTGTATATTATTAATTAAAAATGATGTTTTAATAGTTGTTTATATATTTTTTGACATCAAGTCATATAAATCTATTCTATTTAAATTTTAAAGCTAGTTAAAGGTTGGAATCATAATTGAGAAAATGCTGTTTTATACTCTAAGAAAAGTCCTCGTGAATTATATAAGTTGTTGGTTAATATATTTCCCATTTTCTTTTCAGCAATACTTTTTTACTCACTGTCATTCGCTATTCTAACACAATATTGTCCTTTTAATAAATAATGCAATAATGTCCAAAATTCTAAGTCATCAAATCATAAATTAAAATATAAACTACGGATGGCCAAAAATCATGTCGAGCGAATAATCGACCTTTGACATACATATTTTTTTTTATAAATGAAGTAATATTTGATTTCAAATGTCAATTTTTCAATTTAAATCGTGTTTTTGTAATTCAATATCACAAAAGTGGAGACGGAGAAATGAAAAACACGAGAATTATTTCATTTCCGTTGTATTTTTTTTCAAGAATGCAATTTATACTGTCGAGTATGGTTTCAATATAGGCTGATTTTCGAGTAGCAATCTTGCAGCGATCCGATGCACAAATTTATACGTCCTCTTGTGTATTGCGATACGTAATCGACGACACAAATAAACCGCGGAGTGGACGCCGATACTCTGCGGAAATGTAAACGTTGCAGTTTTGTTGCGCCATTGTAACTCGCTGCATTTTATTTCGAGTGCAAAAAAATTCTAGGAATTTTTTTTGCGGAGCACCCGCCCCGTTGTCTGGCGCATTTCGTTCCGTTCCGCCGTTTTCGCGGAGGACGACGAGTGAGGGCCCTGCACTCGGCGTCTGGCCCTCCTATACCCGCACGTATATATGTACCAAATTGTAAACACACTTGCAAAGTCGACATTTTCGATGCAATATTCGTATATTTGCACCGCGGCCTAGGAAAATGCTTCGCGAGCGCTTTGTCGAAATACATCGTAATATAATGATAAATAATGCCGCGAACCCTATGCACTCCGCGCCACTGTGCTGGGGAATAAATGTCATGCCGGTTGGATTTTATTTAGCTCCTTTTTCTGTTTGCGCAAAAACAACATGTATTGCGATATTTCAAAATTTCGGATGCATTTCGAATGTTCAAACAAAAATCGAAAAAATATAGTACATCAACAGAATTATTTTTGCGAAATTTTTACATTAATGTATGAATATGAACGATGTTTATGCTGTTCCAATAAGCGGATGTGCAAAAACCTTTGAATTAATAATGTTATGCAGATATATAAATAAAAATAAGCTGTAATAAAAAATATCCATGCTCTTTGTACATTTATGTTTCAAAGAACTCTGTTCAATGCTCGGGTATATTTTTTCAACAAAAACATCTGATTTTAAATAAAAAATAAATCAATAATTATCTTATTTCTTTCAATATCTAGATATTTTATTTTATACCAGCTTTATTCCATATCCGCACATTTAATTGTTTTAATTATTATTTTAATAAACGTTCTCTCGATACAATTATATATAATTCTAAGATTTTATAAAGCATAAGTAAAATTTAAAATACTAAATATGATAGAATAAAAACGACTAAACTGTAAGTCGGAATTATTATTTAATTTAAAAAAAATATCATTTTTCAAATAATTGTTTTTTTTTATCTTAATAATTTAATGATAATCTTATTCGAATACGGGAATAATATTAGAGCGACTAAGTAAATTGTTTGTATCTAAAACTCACAAGTTATAAGCAGTGTTGTGGCTTGTAAGTAACTAACATTATGTTATGATAAAGTATGTTAACCGCGACTGAGCTATGTTAATACTCGTCGAATAGGTAAACTTTCAGGCGAAATCTATTTAATTCTAGAATTCTTCATGACACTGGGTAGGAGATAATTGTGATTTAACTACAACTCCCTTGCATCTTTAAAACTGATTTTGCAATAATAAAAAATGATAAAAATTATTTTATACAATTGTGAATTTAATTTAACAGCTATATAAAAAAAACAGAATCAAGTTTAATTCAACTAAAAAAATATGAATTCATTACAGCTCACAGTTTCATCATTTGAGATTAATATTTTATTTGTATTCTATACCAATACTATCCAAAAATTTGGAAGATCTAGTAAAGTAGACGATGATTAACTTTCGAATGTAGTTCTACTTTAGTTTTTTATCACCAAATCTCCAAATTTTTATGAGGAAATAAGTCAGTAAGTATGTTTTAGAATAATGTATAAAGATATAATTAAAATCATTTGTTTACTTTTAAATATAATATTATATAAATATTAACATGCAATTTAAATAAAAAATTAAGGTATCTTAAGTTTTCCGCGTCTTTATTTAATATTCATACTATACTATATTTTTTTGTATAAAATAGCTTTAATATTTTTATTATTTAAGCCGAATTATTTAACGAAGAAAAATTAGCTAAAGATATACTGGCTACGGTGTAAAAAGTCTGACTATCCATTTTTTTTATTAAAAAACCAATATGGAGGAAACGCGGCATTTAAAGTTCTTGATATATTTAGAAAACAAGGAAGGCATATAAATTTGTGCATTATTACTATATAATTATGGAGTAAACGAGGAATACGTATGTAATTGGTTATCTTTACGAATTAAATTATTTGGTGATTTAAATATCACAACATTTGTTAAATTGACTTATAGACCCATCCCTCGTATAACACAATACTCATTTAACACGGTTTCAGTTATGTTAAAAACATTTTTTTCGACAATCCGCTTCTGCAGATGCGACTTAGGTAGGGATTCTGAAGTTCATCAATACTGCGCCTAATGTTGTGACGGAAGATCGCATTAACAACGAAACCGATAAACGTTTACGCAGAGTTAAATGAAGAATAATTAATTGATATGACCACAAGAGTTCCTCCCGAAATCAGCAGCCATACCGAAGCGACACCGGAAAGTCTACCACCTTGTAATGATTATCAAAATAATAAAAGATGGAATGCAAAACGGCAAGAAATATAGAAATGCATCAAAATAATGATCCAGATATAGATAGAGCTTCAAAATCAACGAACAAATAATACGCCGTAAAGATATGACGGATACTTGATTAATTGATTTCAAATCATGACGAAATATAACAAAAAATAAAATCGGAGCGCAGAAGTTGGATGATATGACCGTACCAATAAAAAAAGAAGGAAAAAATCCTCATATTAATATCTCTGTTATTATTACTGAATAACATCTTTATCTATATTCATAACACCTTGCCACAAATTTAGCCCCATCTACCCACTTCCAACATTTCAGTAACATAACCTATCCTCTCTTTTTCATACATTTGTTAGTCTCGCTTAACACGGTGATCCAGCAGAACTTAGCGAGGGATGGGTGTACCACTTTCAAAAACAACAGATTACTTATATATTCAAGTGATATGCGTCAACCACCACGATCAAAATAATAAAGCTCACGTAAGATCAAAAGCTCGTGTCGCCGTGAGTTTAAAACACCAATTGTTTTATTTCAATTTTTGTCTTTAGAATTTGGATTTTTTTATCGTTCTTTCGACATTTATTTCCTGTTCATAATCTCTTTGTCTGGAGCAGGGTATGTCGGTAAAAATAATATTTATATAAGGGGATCTGTAGCTAGCTCGGCGAGCTGGCTCGGCGACGCGGACGCGGGAGGCGAGCTCGCCTCAAAGAAAACACAAATTAATTAATTTGGGCCCCGAGACGCCCGGGCACTAATTCCGTCCGAGGGCCCCTTTCAATTTGGCACACTCGAAACAAAAACGGATAATCCCGCCGAAAACAATGAGTTTCCGTTGCTTCTTGGAATATGGCTCCTTCTTTATTCATCCCGCGTTTGAAATGTGTCCAGCCAATCGATACGATGAGAAGCACCACCATATGCAAAATCATTGAAAAATATATGTATGGACTTTAAATTATTATTTATTCTATCTATATTCAAATAACTCTCTATATATCATTAGTGAGCGTACTATAGCGCCACTTATGAATATAAAAAAAGTCGTTACATGCCCTTATTCCCACAAGGGTTAAACACAACATTTCCCGCACTTTTATATAAAATCATTTAAATTCAAATTTATATCTCGGGCGCCCCGCCATTTTTTAATTGTAATTTACGCCCGACTAATCTCTCAGCGAAAAATTTAAATATTTACATACCAGTCCGTGTAATACAAGGCGTAAGCGGGGCGAGAAGTGGCGGAAGGGCGAGGGGGGCGGCGGAATGGAGGCTGGGTTCCTAGGCGATGTGGCGCGAATTTATGAGCTTGAGAACCGCAACCACCCTCGGCCCGGACCACCAGCTCGCCGGGCGCCAAATAAATCAAATACGTTTCTGATCGCTAAACAGATCGAACTGTGGCTCGCGAGACAACAAAAGTCTTGTCACAACAATTTATTTTATTTTATTTTCGACTGGCGGCCGAGAGAATCCATTTGCCGGGCATACATTAGGGCCCCCCGATAGGTCTTAACACATAATTTATACATATTGTATTGTGTTTGGGCCTTATCTCCGCCGCGGATGTGATGTATGGTATGTGTGTACAGGGTGTTTCGGGGCGTCGCTGTAATGAAGAATTTCTGCTGATTTATCGCTTCTAATTCCGTTTTTATACGCCGTTTTGGTGACTGTTGCAAATTCTATTTGGCAATGCGAACATATTTTCTTTTATATGCGAAAAATTGATTGTTGACGATGTGCTCGGAGATATATGACGGTAATTTAAATAACTTTATGCGTAAATTCGAAACATGGCCATAAATTTTAAACAGAAGACTAGCGAATGCAAGTCGTAGAATGTCTTGTTTTTAAAGAAAAACCATAAATAACAATAATTTAAGAGAATCTTTTAGTATTTCTGCAAAAATTAAAATGCAAATTCACGAAAAATAACAAAAAATTAAAATGATCCAAACTATAGATCATTTTCATAAAACTTTAATATCGATTTAATTTAATAATCGCGTACTTAAAGTGTATAATGACAAAACGTATGATATATAGGGCTGGTCATAGCAAATCATAAAATCATTTAAATCAGGGGTTCCCAACAATGTCCGGATGATGGACCCATTGAATGTCGATGCAAGTTAAAAATAGGCATATAGTATTAAAGCGGTATTTATAAGGTCGATGTTATAAAATTACCGACTTAAAAAATGTTAATGTTGAATAAAAAAAACATCTATTTAACTAAGCCAACATATTTTCTTTATTTAAAAATAATTGAAATATTTGGTGGTTTCGTTTTATACTTAATTTGTTTATTTACACTTAAAATATTTATGAAAAATATAAAACTAATGTTGATGACATTCAAACTATACCGAATAAAAACAATTAAAAATATATATAAATGCCATGTGTAAAGATTTATTCAATTTATTCAATTTATCAATAAACCATTTTTTAAATAAATTAATAAATGTGAGTAGCTCATTGATTTTACTAAAAATGGTTAGAGTGAAAAGGTTTAAAATACAAATTAAAAATAGCATTGATTACATTTAGCAAAAAATAAAATATATTGAACTCGAATAAAAGCGACATAATAATAATAATTTTTCAATTATTTAAATTTGAATAAATACATTTAGTATTAAAAACATGCTTTTAATTGTTATTCTTTATTATTATTTTTTTAAATATTGCATAAATTTTTAATTTACACCATGCTTCATAAATTGATCGATATTTTGACGTGTCAATGACAACTCGGCACATCGTACCGGATGCAAGCGAGAAAAAGCATCGCGCCCGTGGCAACAGAAGTGAATATTGTTGTTTTTTTTCGTAATTGCAGACAACAAAGGACAATGATTACTTATAATATTTTTTTTATACTTATTTAGACAAATACAAAAAGTTTGTGATATGTAGGATTTATATTAAAAGAGATATTAGATAGAAAAATCAAAAACTTGAGGTTCCTAATAGGTCCCCATCGGCACAGCAAGGGTAATTTTTTTAAATCAAAAGCTATTGACTTATTAAATCAAAAGATTGAAATGACCGGACTATTTTAACGAATTTGAATGACGAATTATGAATTTTACTAGGATTACATTTTTCAGCATATAGAGAACTAAATGATATAATATCCTATACAAAATCCTATAAATTGCAATAAGATTTAGACGGGTTTTGAAAGAGTGAAAATTTTATTACGTAGAAGAAGATAAAAAATATATAATACAATGGCTAATGTTATTTTTTAAATTAAAATATTAATGAAAAATAGTTATTAAGTAAGACATATATTACTGAATAGCGCTAAAGAGGCTTTGCCAGAAAAAAATGTAAGAGGTGTTTCTTTACAATAATAATATATGTATGGTTTTAATATATACATGAATATGCATTGAATTATCACCTAGATTAGTTTTTAAATTAATATGTAATTATATAATGTCCCATTACGCAATTACTTTCTCTTTTGTAGACTTGAAGTACAAACAAATCTAATCAGAGTACCCCAATAATTTATTATCTTACAGAATTTGACAGAACATATTTCTTAGGTGAAATGAAACTAATACATTTTTTTAACTCTCAATATTATATGGAAAAAATAAGATGACAGTAAATTGAGTTTAATTATTCTCGCATCGTTAACTATTGAAATCAGTACCGATATCATATTTCTGTCGAAATGATGTAGACGTTCTTTGAATTGAGAGAATTGAAAAAGTTTTCCACTTCGAAAAATACACTTTTCCGCGCGGCTACACGCCAAAGACTGATCCGGAAAATTGATGCGCTTACATATTTACAAGGAATTATTTAAAACATAAATAAACAAATACCGTCTAAATATAAACGGACGTTTCGTGATCTGCGCGAATTGATTATTCATAATTTTTGATAGTTTCAAATATCGCGTGCCAGTTCAAATATCGTAAAGCGCCCCCGAATTCCGCCACTAAATATATACAATTAAGTCATTAAAACGACCGCGTGCTTATTTATTTTTATTTTTTTTTATATACATTTCAGGTAATCGCGCCGAAATCTGGCGAGGTGACTGAAAAACTGCCGCATTTACAAATTTCATATTCTTTTACGACCGCAATGGCGGACTCTTATCAGAAAATTGTATCGAAATCGAAAAATAAAATATGCATGCACCCTACTCTGTTTACCCAATTTTTATGTAAAAACATAAAATTTAATTGATTATAATGATTATAGTCAATATGAGATAATTTTGACTTACATAAAAACATATATAAAAAATAAATAAGATAACAAAATAAACAATATAACAATTATTGATACGTAAAATTGTGAGATAAATTTATTATATATAAATTACTATGAGTTGTTAATTAATATAACTATATAATTATTTGTCAATTTTAAAGAAAAGCATCCAGGGAAAGCGGTGTAAAATATAAATATGAGCAGGGCTCTTCAGAGAAAATGTGAAGCACGGGGCAAATAATATTATAGAGGTCCTTAAAAAACTGTGGGCAAGAAAATAAAATCATTGAAACATTAAAAGATCATATCAAAAGCATTTTTATCAGATACTAAACATTAATAAAATATTAAAAAATATATCAGTTCGATAAGCTGTTATTATTTTAATCTACAATTACAGAAAAATTTTATATTAAATTTAATTATCATTGAAAAATCTTCGATTTTATAGTAAATTTAAGATTATTGTTATTGTCGCCTTTTTGTCTTCAATAAGAAATTATTTCCTTAAGACACAGTAAATATTTACGATGAGAGCTTAGTGAGACATTAGAGTCTTTATCTAGAAATGAGATTTTTAAAGTATTTATGGTTAGGATTTACCGAATCCGATTATCGAACAGACGCTAAGGTCCAAAAAAATTATTAACAAACAACTTGACCCAAGTTTATTTATTTAATTTAAAAAAAATATGTATTTATTCAATTCGGTTATTTTTCCCAATAAAAGCTCTTTTAAAAAATTTGTTAAATAAACATAGTAAGAGTAACTCATAGATTCGACTAAAAGTGGAGTGTGTGAAAAGGGTTTAACCTACCAAGTAATTATACATCTAATAATGGTTATTTATCTAGGTGAAATTTTTCTCTCTAGACATACAGATTATTCTTTGAGGGTTTTCGAAATTTCATAATTTAACTCGACTTCACAATTCATAATTTATTAAGTTTATACTAATTAAGTATTACATAAGCTTGCATTTTACATTAAGTTCACAAACTCAGAGTTTTCTTACGAACCATTGAAGGGGCAAAAACTTTAATTAAAGCAATAAGCGACATTACGTAAAACGTACAACAGTAAATTTACTTATTTTCTGTTTTAAAATCAAATCTTTAGTAAATCTACCAAATAAATTAAATCAAGCATACTGTTTAATTTATAAGGTGAACCAACATTTGATGACAATTTTTTGTTGTAGCATTTTTAGTTATCAGTTTATTATTAACTACTGTCTGATAAATAGGTACAATTTGGAAACGTTTTAAAGCCTTATTTGTAGTCTTATAAATATTGATAAGAAATATTTACGATTGTTAATGCTATTTTTATTTGATAAGGAATTTAAACCCAACGACGCTAAAACTAAAGAGTCGTCTTGGTACGTTGAAAAAGTCATAAATGGTTTCAAATTTTTAAAAGTAGTGATAGAAAAATAAACGATAAACTAATATTAAGAAGACCTCTAAAACTTGGTAATGGTTTAATCCGACACTCGTAAATCCATAAAAGAATTGTCACAAAGTCTCGATTGTCCCCAGTTAATAGTACAAGACCATTTAAAAAGAATCAGTAGTAAAAAAGAGAAGGAATTTGGAGACCACACAATTTTTTGCTAACAACGCTAGAACACAGAATAGCCATATGTTCGTCGTTCTTGTCTAGTTATGGGACGAATCCGTTTCTGAGAAGGATTGTAACTGGTGATGAAAAGTAGTGGGTGCTGTACAACATTTCCACGATAAAAAATAACAGGTTTTTTCCAAAAAAGTACAAGATTTAATCCCTTGACCATTATTAACCTCAAAAAATATACTTCTTTATGTTTGGTGGGGTATTTTGGACGTAATTATATATGAATTATTAAAACCTGGACAAACAGTTACAGACAAAGTGACTGTAACTGTTTATTGTGCCCGATTAAAATGATAGAATAATTATATAACACACATATATATTGAACACGACAACAGAAAGCCACACGTAGTAAAAATCACACAAAAAAAATCAAGGAGTTGGACGGATCTAGAAGTTCTACAGCAATTACTGTATTGAGCATTTAGATTATTCTAAATTTAAATCGTTAGAGCATTCATTTAAAAAAAAAAACCTTATTGGAAGACATGAAAAAACTTGCACTTTGATAAAAAAAACTTCAACAATTTTACGAGAGAAGAATCAAAATATTACATGAACTTTAAAGAAAGATTAGAGAGAAGCTTTAAATTATCTCACAGAATAATATTTGTATAGTGCTTGTTTCAATATATTTTATGATTTAAAAAAATCGTCATTATTTTTCGGTTTACCTTATATATAATTAATTTTCTTTTTAAGATTTAAATAACATATTTTCATTGATTTATTTGACAAATGCGTTTATATTTATGGACATATTCACGAAATTGTCAAACATAAAGCTTGCATAATTTATTTATCAGCTATATTACATGGATGCAATATTGAATAGCGCCGTTTATTTAATTAATTATTATTTTATTCTCAAGCTCGATATAGATTATATTAATAAAACTTTAATATACACTGCGGTTTAATTAATCAAAAGTTTGCGACAGTTGAATGGGTGCCAGAAGCCTTTTGATATACCGCAAAATTCGAAACTTTCGCCCGCACTGATAACTAGATCAGTAAGTAATCAGTATTGGATCAAATTTATAACAAAACAGTTTAACCCGTGGCGTACATATTTACGTATTCGTCGTGAGCACGTCGTATCGTGTAATTTAGTGTTTTCATTACTCGCCTCGTCAGCAAGTCGTAATATATTCGTCTAGGATTCGGGGATAATAATTTAAGCATTTTTTTTCTACATACGAATGTGGAAAGAAAAACCCCAGTGACATACATGGCAGTTAATGTGAGTGTGAAATCAAATCACGACTCTGAATTTATTGAAGCTCGCAATTTTATTTTATTTTTTTTTGAACGAGAAAAAATACGCATTTAACCCTTGGTTTTGAGCCGCCATATATCACGTGTATTTTGACCACAATCGGTCATAAATTTATTTTCTAGACCCCCTATTGTTTCTTAATGTGCTTTTAAAGGAATACATTATTTTTGCGAAATATGTGAACTATATTCGTATATAGAAAAAACAGAAAAATATATATTTTTAAAAAGAAATGCTGTAATATATAAGAATATCATCATTACTCTTTCAAATACTTTATAAATATATCTAAGTATATTTATATAATATATATATATAGTGTATTATGTGATAAAATATGGGCATTAAAAAAATGGGCAATTTTAAATAATGGGACATCATTTAAAAAACGCATTAGACGGGAACACAATAAGAGCTTTGACCCTTTTGTCCCCATAAAGGATTTTAAGCTGGGTGGAAAGAGGAAAATGGGGAGGCTTTGGGCAAAAAAAAGCGGAAAACAGTAGGCCGTCCGCCTAATCCCACCATCTTACATCACGAGGACATAAATAACTCTGCTCTCATCGTCGACACCTTGTTATTATAAAGAAGCTTTGTCCATTTTATTTGAACAACCCGCAGTGGGACCCTGTTCCAAAGAACGAGGGTGGGTAAGAGCCCCTGTTGGGTGAGGGGGGAGGGGTCCTAAAAGAAGAAACACGGCCCCTACGTGACACCACGTCTCGGTAGTAAAACAAATGCTTGCAAACAATGCGACTTATACCTATAGGAAGACGCTTTCCTTCAAACCTGTGTAAAATATTCACGCAGAAAAGGTCCGAAAATATCAGCCAGAAGGGTCACCTCAATGTATTATTACTTAAGGTCATAATATTTTTTTTTCGGCGGTCGTATAAATCGCTGTACGTAAAAGCGTGGCAAGTGAAATAAGAATTTATGATTATGTCCCGATTTTTTTTTTGTTTTTTTATAAATTTAATATTATATAGTATGTATACATCGTCAAGATGGTTCGTTGATTCTTCTTTAATTACATAGCGTAAATTTTGGGATAATATGAAAATAAACCGTATTTATAGTCGAAAGCGCTCCGTTGGCGGGATACGGGTTAGATTGTGTTGTGTTAGGATGATCAAACATAATAAGGAATTCTTGTTACTACATAACTGACTAATATATTAATATTATTATATATCCCAGTGTTGAAATAATTCATTAAATTCAGTCCCAAAATTGAAATTTGCCACATTGAAGCGCAGAATGCGAATATCGTGATATTGTGTTGTTGTGAAAATTGTCCGCTTATTGCTGTTCTGCAAATGAAGCGATATTTGACACACTGTGAAATGTGCTTTTAATATTAACGAAACGTATTAATGTGACAATTATCTCTAATTAAACAATCGTCAAGCTTTTGAGGCTACTAGGTCAATTGGGTCAGATTTGTACTCTGCATTCAACTGGGTTAAGTAGGTAAAGTTTTTACGTGAAATCACATTAATTATTTTATATTAAAAGCAACGTTTTATTGTATTGCTATATAAAATTATATATATTATATTATATACCATAGAATTCATATTTTTCTGTCAAAATGATTTTTGATACTACGGAATAAATTATAATCAGATAGGGAAAATTTTGGCGAATATATTGGGATGAGGTATCGTATCCTAATCAGACTGCTCCCTTGTAATATCATCATTGCTGTATGTAGTCGGATGGAAGAATATCTTTTAGTTTCTGGTTTATGTTTAAAACTTCAAATTGGATCAGAAGTGCAATATAAAGTATATCTTTCATTTCCCTCCTAACAGATAACAATATTTTCTTATGAGTAAGTTCTTCAGAAAAAAATATGATGCAAGGAGTCCTCGCAGGATCACTGAATTTAAAAAAAATGTACTGGCCGCGATAAACTAATAAAAATAAAGAAGATAAAGCGCTTTTGTTAACTATTCTTGAATGAGATTTTAGATTTTGGTCAATTTTTTTGATAAAACAACAAAAGCAATTCTCTACAGATTAATTCTCATAATTAAATTATCAGTATATAAATTTTTGATCAACATTAAGAATACTCGATCACAAAATACATGCGGTGTCTTTTTCCAAATATATCAGTACTTAAAAATATCTTGCTTGGAATGTTAAAATAATATACAGTCAACCCTCCTATAACATTTCCTCTAAATCGCTGCTTTTTACAAAATTCCTTGTCAACCAAAGAGCATTGACCTTCATTTTGCTCGGCACTGTATTATAAATTCACGAAATATCTAAATTGACCTTAAAAATATTGAATTTTGTTGAAAACAGCGATTTACAGGAAGCGCTATAGAAGGCTAACTGTAGTGCACAAATAAAACATATTTTTTTACTAATTATTGACTTTAAATGAAGACCTATAGAAGTCATTCATATTCATTGTTTATTGTAAATATTACTTGTTTATTTATATAATAATTAGTAAAAATAAATATTATTTCTAAATCACGCAAAAAAAATTGTTTGAGTGAAGAGAACATTTAGAAAAGCACGCAAAGTTAATAAAATAAATTCTATCGGCTTAAAGAGTATCTAGCTACTATCCAAATGTTACCAATCATTATTCGATCTAAACAAGGTTCATTGCGGAGACGTGGAAGTAAAGAAGAGCACCCACTTATTGTATGTTTATTTAAATAGCCTTCTAATCCTGAGGCAGGTCTTTGCCTCCTGGATGACACTACGCGATCTCTTAACTCTGATGTCAGGACTATGACGGTCGTCCTCCAGGTCTTCTTGGCTCTTCGAATTCGGGTCAGGTCGCCAGACATAAGTCCGGGACTCGAGCTGCCAACGCCCGGATTGTAACAATAATAATCAGACGAGACTAGAGCTAGTTCTTATTTAATTCACGATCTGATCGACACCTCTTGTAGAACATACGTCACCGAATTGGCCTGTATAGCGACCTGGCTTCTCATAGCTCCGTAGAATCTACGAAACCACGATTGTGCTCACCCGCCACGTCCAATAACGACACCCGACAACACTCGATGGTGCGAGATTAAACTCGAAAAGTTTGTCAGGTAGCCATCAACACTATTTACTTATTTTGAATGGTAGGGCTTTAAGAATCTCTTCGTAAAATTTTTCAGATCTTACTAGATGAGGCTCGTCTTCTAGTTTCTGACTCGAAATTTCTTAAACCGTTACTTACGCTTATTATCCGATCTTCATATACTAGATTAATATTTCTGTTCCATTGCATTGTTGCCATTGAACGCTAAGAACGAATCCTTAAGCCCCCGGAGGTCGAAGAGTACAGTTTCTAAGCCGTCCAGGAATTCACATATCTCAGCTCACTTATTGGAAATATGAATGAAAACAATTTGGAAGTACGAAGAAGAACCATGCTGGCAAATCAGTGCTATTTTGGGTTTCAAAAGCATCTACGATCGCTATTCCTCTGAAAAAAGACTAACGTAAAGGTCTATATGACCTTATCAGGCTCAGTCCTAACATAAGGATTTGAATTTTAGGCTTTGACAAAACAAGATGAGGGACAACTAAGAGGAGAATTCTGAGACGAATATTTTGAGCTGTATTTGACAACGGTGAATGGCGTATCCGAAGCAACGAGGAGCGCTACCGACTATTCAGCGATATACCAGTCCCAGGTGTCGTCAGAGTGGTTAGTCTCCAGTGGGCCAGTCACATGTCAAGGATGCGGGACAGTCAGCCGCCGAAAAGGCTTATGGGTAACAAGCCTCTTTGCCCCCGGAGGCAAAAAAAAGACCAAGGCTGAGTTGGTTGCACTGTGTACAGAGGGACACTGGATTATCGAAACTTACCGAAAGATAGAGCGACGTGGCATAAGGCCAGATAAAATGGACAAGGGTGTTAGATGTGGCCAGGGCTCTAAAATGACTGTTTTGCCTATGATGTTAATGATGATGATGTTGCCATGGAAGTCATATTGGAAAATAAAAAATATCGAATATGCTCCTTTGTCTCTTTCATCACAGCGAAAAGGTTATATCACCACCTGATATTATCAAAGGTTTATGCAGATAGTATATTTCGTCCTATACTGCCTTTTATTTCTTAGAAATAAAAAAAATCGCATTATTTATGGGATGGGCTATTGCTAGAGCTAGCTAGAATCAAACGCACGCTTCATACGCAAAGCTATGAGTGCACGATCTCAACATATTATTGCATAAAAAATAAAGAAAATGCGAAGAAAAGCTTCGTGCTTATACGAAAAAAAGTCCTGACGTAGTTTTATTCTATCAATTTTGATGGGGGAATAACGCGAGGATATGGCGCCGAGTTATCTGTTGCGATAGGGCGCCGAGGCCAATATGCGCCCATATAAAACAGGGACACAATGGCTTCCATCGGAACCATTAATTTTTCATAACGTCATAAAGCATTTTTCCACGTGCACTTTGCGAACCGGACCGAATACCTGCGAATATATTCGGGATTCCGGAACGGGCAGAATTTTCCGATAATAAAAACAAAGTGCACACGTTAAAGTCGACGGAGCAGACGGGCGAAGTTTGGCGGGAAATTCAATATGCGGAGAAAAAAACTCGTGTAACACTGTATTTATACATTTTTTTTAATACGCAATAATTTCAGGAAAATCGAGTGCGCCGAGGAATTTCATAAATCCTTTATTCGCTCCGATAAAGTTGCGCTGAAAGTTGAAAAGTTGCGACTGGGGGGATGCTCGACTCTTTCATTAAAAACTTTTATCACACGTGTCTGTCAGACTTGTAATTAATTAATAAACTATGTCTGTTGCCGATCACAGGTATATATTAATATTTTCATAAAGGACGCCACGCACAAATGCCGCAGTGGCAGATGGCTGCTTCTGCTTTGACAAAGGTTAATTTTGCATATGAAATTAACTGGGGGATGGGACCGTGTAATTAAACTCTTTGCAGGGGGCAATGATTATGTATCAGCCGTAGATAATTTTCAGCTCTGTGGCTCTGATTGCAAAAGCTGACTGTATTCCAAATAAAAATATTTCAATATAGATTATTATTCTGTTTTTTTTTTTAATAATAATATATGGATATCATTAAGCTTTTATAAAAAAAATATGTATACCATTCAAAAGAGCCCCTATTGATTAATACCGTAATAAGATTAAAGTAGACCATCATTCTCCAGAGCAATATGATACAACAATTTGAATCGAAATGCATATTTCATGAGCACTATTCATTATCTCGTATTAATAGTATCTATTATATATATGAGACAGTAAGCAATATTAGTATTGTCTGTTAAATTATTATAAGCATCATTCAATTTCGGGATAAATCATATACACTTCACAATAATTTGATTAATTCTAAAATTTAGATTTTAAGTTCTAACACTATATTTAAAAAAATTAAAAGGTGTTAGCGCAAGAATTATATGCTCCTATGACATTATAATGATGTCAATACTAGCTTAATATAATTTTGAATCCTTTAATTAATTTATAACTCTTATTTTATATGTCTAATTTATAGGTTAATTGGGTAAAGTGAAAACTAATGTCATTTTTTGTTGCGTTACTTTAAAATCATTTTGTAGCAGAGTTAGTAGCAAAATCCGTTAGTGATCTTCCTTTTTTGATATTAATTTGGCCAGTAGTAAAAGATGCAAAGACCAAAGATGGAAGAGACACATTTGCAGACACGTTTGATACTGATTTTATTTGATAAGGGATAAATATTCAATGAAGTTATTCAAACCACCCGCTCTATTTATGAAGATACACCTTAAATCCTCTAATATTATAGATGGTTTAAAAAGTTGAAAATTTTTTTAAATGTGTGAAAAGATACATATTAAAATCGATGATAACAATTTAAACTGATAAGTTTATTTAATGCGATCCGTCTAAAGAAATCCAAAATGTATCACAAGACCTCGATTCTCTATAGTTAGAAATTAATCATCAGTAAATAATTATTTTAAAAGGAGATAAAAAATAGATAAGTAATTTTTATGCCCCGCGAACTGTCCAAAAATATTAAAACAACGACTCTATTGATCTTTGACTTATACAAATTGTTACTGGGAATGAGCACTTTCATTTAATCGGGTAGCTGTGACTACCCCTGTAACATCATTGGCTAAAAAATGTTATTTATCTATATTTAGTATGATATTTTGGGAATCATTTACAAAGAAATATTAAAACCTAGTGAGATTGGTATAGCAGAGGTGTTTTTTGATACAGTTTTTTCACGTCAAATGCACCTTTCTTCAAATCAAATGCACCTTT